>QNGE01004719.1:0-56490 GCA_008508345.1 Paragonimus westermani | reverse complement strand
AATGGTCTTCCCACTTAGCTTCCTAGAACATTTATCCCTGAATTAATTGTAAGTTGGAAGATACTTTTTACAGACACATCGTTTTGAATAAGCCGATCACAGCGGTAGATAATCTTGCGAAATCGACAGTGATAAAGATTCTAGGGAACACTTTTCACAACTATGTGGAAATGCGAACATATTAGG
This sequence comes from Paragonimus westermani, assembly GCA_008508345.1. Taxonomy (NCBI): domain Eukaryota; kingdom Metazoa; phylum Platyhelminthes; class Trematoda; order Plagiorchiida; family Troglotrematidae; genus Paragonimus; species Paragonimus westermani. The sequence continues at coordinate 56,304 of QNGE01004719.1, read as the reverse complement.
AGGGTCGGTGTTCGCACAACAACTGGGTTGTTTTTTGATGTTCCACAATCGAATTACTGAACCGCTATCACTCTGTAGCAGTTACATTGAATACGGTTTAGGTTTGTCGTCATTCAAAGGCTTATCTTGTCGTCACTGCGAGGAGGTTGAGAAGAGTTTCAAAACTTGGGCAGACTATCTCGGTTCTCTTTCTCATTAAAGCTGATGAACTACTGCTGAGAGATACCTGGGCCTAATTTCGTATGAACGAACTTGACCGTCGTCTCATACAACAAAATCCACCAGATGTTTGCATGGTTTTTGCATTTACCAGTATAAAGAAGCAACAAATCGCAGAAAATCCGAGCAGCGTTGCTGCATCTATACGAATCGCATTGCTTTTGTTGCACCATCCGGATTGAAAGCGACATATTACTCACGAGACTTCGGTTATATTTCCACCCAGAAATACCAATTATGTTAGCTTAATCGCTGGCTTCGGAAAGTGGCCTGATAAACGACAAACGGTCACAACAGCGACGAGTTTCACTCATCTGTAAAATGGGTTGATATTATATCCGGGAGATACTCGCCACAGTTGAGACTGTTGAATACGGCAACCAGTGCAGAAGTCTATAAGGCCTAGACCATGTTAAGAACATGAACATGCTGAACTGAATTTTCAAACTATGTGGGTGAGGATGTGCTGAAGTAAACGAGATAGCTGCGCACACGGTGTGGCTCGAACAAGCGACAAGTTTGGATTTTAAACAAAAGCGATGCTAAAGTATGTGAAAGCCAATTGAACTGTGGAAATCAACTGACGTCCGTCATGAAAGCTCAGAGACTGATCGCAACGTTAAGGTACACGCATAAAGCGATCAACAATATCATCATTACTATAAAAACGTAGGCCTGTAAATTGAGTTTTCAATGGAACCTCTGGCAAGATGTAGCTTGCCATTTACCACACTTTATGTGCAGAAGCTACCGGTGATCATCATTCAGACACACTTAGATTTCTTGGCGGCCGAACGCCCTTAGTAGATACGGCATTCGATGAATCGAACTCGGCTTACAGCATTTCTGCATCTTCCCTGAGATTATTGCGGTCAGAGATTCAATGACAACGCTGACCTTCATTAACTTTGGCCAACTGTTGTTCAGGTTGGAGTAATTTGGGAGTGCGTTTTCCGTAGTACCAAGCGCCTCTTCAGGTAACGAGCAGTGGAACATTCTTCACATAAAACACCGGGTTTGAAGTTAACGAACAACATAATCGCATGTTGGCAGTAGAGGATACATACGATGGCCTAGAAAAGTGAATCAGAAACAACAAACAATGAGTCGGCCGGGTGAAGATTTAAGTAAGTTCCGAGGATGCATGTGATTTAGAAAACCCAGCCATCGGGGACATAGGTTAGCACCACACCGATACCTTCCGTTGAATGTGGGTTAAGAGATATCAGAACACTATTCCGGTATGCCACAATGATTCAATTGCGATAACAAGCATTAGCAAAATGAGTCAGCACTTGAAAATTGTTATGCCTGGAAAATATATTCTGTAAGTGCCACGTGTTTTATGTGTTATTATTCGAAGAATCCCAAACGGTCAACAATTTATCACTTCCATAAAAGTGCTATCTGGTATTCCGATTATTAGCAGAAATTATAAATGCAAAGAAATGTTCCGTTTTACCCACAAGTAGAACATTTGTTTGTTGTTCGACGATTGCGTAGGGTATGTCTGATACTACTTACTTACCACTCCAATCCAAACCTTCTTCTTACATACTCCGGAATTCACACAACCCAATTCCGATTGTCGCTCTAAACGTCAACATTCTAGCCTTGCTTTCTCATCACTTGGTAACAGCATATCGTCGATATATATTTATATATGTTGCTTATACTACTATGACTGTTACTTTGATCAGCTCGTTTTGCCCATCTTGGTCGGGCAAACTCTGTGAGTTGTGCAACGTTCCCATTGGGTCCCATCGTCAGAAAGTATCGATATTTATCTTTGAGTCACGTGTCACCTCCAAAACCAGGGCAGTACAGCCACAGGTAGTTGAATAACACCAGTAATACCAAGCAGCATGTCGCTTACTTTGTGTCCATAGGATGCAGTAAAATAGTCAGAAACCACCTCAACATTATTCAGTCGTCAATGGCTGCCCTCTGGCTGAAAATTAAATCATTAATGCTAGAGTCAGTAGAGTGGATTCATCATAACAAATAGCGGGCGTTTATTTTGCTTTTTGCTAAGCAGTGTTCACTGCAGACTTCTGAGAAATCGCAGAATTGCACAGAGCAAGACCTGTTAGAATGCTTGTGAAATAATCATTTTACTAGTGCTGGGGAACTCGAAGCATAGTTTGCACTATCTGGATATATATAAGGCAGTGTATTCAAACAGCATCTCTAAAGTAATACCGATACCCTATTTTGTGTGAATATCTTCCCTTTTCACCTCGATTCTGCAGAAGGCCACTACTGCTAGTAGCCGCCGAAAGGCTAGAGATTTGTCTTTCCCTAGGAACACTGATTTTTGCGCACAGTGGAATGTTTCTGATGTATCCGTTGTCCCCTGGTCACCCTGAAGTTGTTGAGGGATTGTTATTTAAGATAATACGTCTGGACTTCGTATTTAGAACGGTTTCCTTTGTGCAAACCAAAAAGATATGTTTGGCGTAATTCTTGCTCACTGCTTCGTTTTGTTTCATTTATTCGATTCCGCGTGTGCATGGAAGCACATCTTGATTGCTGAGTCCATAAACAGTCAAAGTAACTAAAGTGAGATTGTCCATGGAACCAGTCAAGAGAGTTGTGATGTAATTCGTGTGAAGAACAATTAGGAGAACGCGGATAAGCATTCAAGAATGATTGTCACAAATGAAACTCGTAACACAAGCTTCGCATTCAAAAACTTGAGAAAGTTTGGACTGCTTCATCGAGTAGGGTACGCATCGGTTGGTTATGCCAGCACAGAACGCTTTCTTCTGGGGTATCTTGATGAAGCTCGAAATAAAACCCAATGATCATCACTCGTTTCTATTTCCAAGCAAATTACGGGAAACGTTTGCATCAACTTTCTACTGATAATGTTGTGTTAACCAAGTTTGCATCCCTATTTACCGGTAAAATTGCATACTTTTGTTTTCAATTCTACATTGTCTACGTGAATATGTTGGCTGTCTCCAATGTGTCCTAGGGGTAAAAACAATGTTTGCTGTTCAGGTCGCACTTGCTTACGCTACATATCTGAGGCGATGAACTCAGGCATGTTGGTGACAGCTGTAAACACTGTATGTTATAAGGGCGCTGATGGCTTAAACTCAGTGACATATTTGGTCCGCAATACAGGCAGACGTTCTCCACCCTAACGTTCGTATCACTGAGACTGTCGCCAGGTCACTGATGGAAGAAACTTGGCAATATGTTTTTGAAGGTGCTCTCTTCAGCGAGTTTAAGTAAAATGAACTGGACCAACATGATCCAAGTCTGTCACAGTGTAGAGCGATTAGTCATATTAGTACTCTGGAACACTTGTCATTGGTAGATTACATATATTTATAAGCAAAAATAGACCACAATTCCCCCTTGTTGTACTTGATATCACTTAGCATTATGAGCTCTGGCCATCAAGTTGGTTCCCTTAGTGCCGAGGTATGATCATCTGGTTACTGTAACCGTAGATACTTCTCAGGACATTATCAATAGAAACGTCTGCTTNATTTTATGCACCAGAAGGCAACATCATACCTACTATGGCGTATATAAACTGCAGTCGTTCACCCTGCTGCTTAAATGCTTGTGCCAAAAAATGTCCAAGCACACATGTCCGAATGTTGTCGTCAGCTGTAGGCATACGTTGCAAGCCTTATTTGCCATCCAGTAAATTCCGTGTTGCGGTTGAGGATTGGCTGTTTCGCGATGCACAGATGTTGATTCTAACGGTTTGGGTTGAGCAGATGTTTTTTCTGCGTAACCTTGTCCAAAACGTGTCATTCATCAGAGAGAACCTGTGCGATAATTTGGTATAATGTGTTCATGGCTGTAAGCAGATGTAAAGCAATACGAATTTCAGATTCGTGAGTATTGATAATTCCACCTTTACTTACTTACTGCTCGAGTTTTTGCAGTATACCAAGTAAAATTGAAAGAAAAAGACTATCAGGTTCACTTATGCTATTATCTCTCTATCGAAACTGACAGATTAAAGTAATGGTTACACATCCTGTCGATTTGAACATGATATCTCGCTATGAAGCGTTTCGTGGATCTCACGACTTTTCAGCAGGTTCATTCTTACTATTATCAAAAAGCTACCGTCAATCACCATGTGACTGATTGCTATCTGGTTGCGACTTACTTGTCATCAGGAACATCTATACAGAACCGTTAGTTGGTGTAGTCAAGGGTCACACCATTGACCTCCAGTCACCGTCAAACTTTAACTGCAGACCATGTGGAGTGACGGTCCGTGGGTTTCTAAACCACACGGCACCAAAAACGCTCATTCGAATTTAGTGCAGTTCTACCCATTTGTCCCGTGTTTTGTGACCAGTGCTCTTGGCCAACAAATTTCCAATCAGTCACGTTCGGAAGTGGTGACTGTTTGATGGGGTAGGCGGAAGCCATTCAACGCAGTCGGAATTCTTCTAAGTGCGACTGCTGCTCAGGCGACCGATTCAATTTATTCTGAGAGCGAAAAAAAGCTTACTAGACTGTATCCCGCTGAAATACCGAATGGTGGTCGTTGCCGAAACCGTCCATATCAGATTGCACAAGCCTCACTTTCACGTTGATAAGAAGTTGATGCAACCCATAAAAAAATCAAATTCACAAATCAGGAGAATGTTTAGGCAGTCTTCAGTAAAGAAAAAGACGACAGTTTAATTGGTCGATTTTCACTTACTCACCCAGGTCCTTGTTCTGATAGTTAGCATTGTGTGATTAGCTTCATGATAAACATAGAAACCAAGTATATTTCGGTAATATTCTTTTATCATGACATTTCCTAATATTGAGTTGACTTTGCTCGCCGTGTCTTATTATGCTGACCTAAATAGAAATAGCCAAATATAGTGGCTTTTTAGTTCCGTCTTTAAAGGTACTTGATCACTGTTTTCATAATGCTTCTTGGCATGCTCGCGTCATATCCCTGTGATGAGCAGGAATGCAGACTACAGTCCAGTCCTTTTTGGTAAGTTGGAAAGTGTACCTAGAGAAAGACTACGAGTTTTGCCCGTTTAAAAAAATAACTATATATTTCACGTGCAGTTAGGTCGTATTAACTCCGAATTTTGTATGACGCGCAGTCAAAACTACATTAGCGAAAAATCCAGCCGTCTCGGTAAAATTCACCCACTTTCGCTGATCGATATCCTGTTTTATATCTCAGCGTTGGAACGGATAACGCAAGTGATCGGTTGACGATCAATTACCCCAAAAAACATAAGAAAACTTGAAACATTTGTACAAAAGTCAATTTTATGTAAACCACAGAAACAAGAGATCAGAACGCAGGTATCCCTTTCTCAAAGTTCTTGCCTGGATTATGTGTGTGTTTCGAACTTGTGTTCGACTGTGCTAAACTTTCACGTTTCATGCGATTGAGCTTGTGATTTTCCTTTCATTTTATACAAATGTATTCTCACTGGTGAGCCTCACTGATCAACCAGAAACAGCTTTGAGCAACACGCGGCGCAGATTTTCTAAACACACTAGTCACTGACTGTGTCAGTTCATTTAGTTTAGTCGGTAACGGTGTACAAGTGGGCACGGATATGATTTTGCGAAAATTGTGCGAAAACAGGCCTACCACTAGAGCAAGTTTGTTTCTGAAAGAGGTTTCCGTGAGCAAGACACACATTGAAATGATTAATAAATCTGGAATGATAAGGTCTAAGGAAACATTCAACAAGCTTCACGGGGCCAGACAACGTTTCGTCAATTTGCTCATCAACCTGCTTTTGTTTGACGGATCAAGTTCATAAACCGTATAAGAGGTGCACATCGGAAAACTAAGACAATATCTTCAAAATTCATCGTCTTTCGGGCTGTGAATATGCGTCCACCACACTAATAATTCGAAAGCATTCAAATTTCTGTCTGCTCACCAGCTTTTTGTAATATGAAAAACAACGTGTAGCGAACAAGCTCGTTTTCAGTGATTCATCATCAGGCTAAATACATCACATTTGTATCACACATTTCACGGGAGAATCGTCAGGGGAGTATACGGGGGGACATGTGGTTAATGAGGTCAATCAGTTCAATGTCACACTACAATCATGTACCCACTTGAACAATGGGTCTTGACAGGCTAACCGGGTGGGGGGTTGGCCAGGGCAAATCCAGAGCCTGAACAAAACGTTTTTGGGTGCACAGGGGTGGGTTATACATTCGGATCCCAATAGCCTCTGCTGTAGACAGAATCCTACTCCTCACCGCTCTCGACCGGATGGCCTTAACTCGGTAGATTGGACGAAATGCGTCCTTTACGTTGACAGCGTGATTTGAATCCATCAGGTGTGATAGTATGGCGCTGCAGACAGACTTTGCTATACCACTGTTGAGCCAAGCTGGATGATGTTCCCGGATCCGTTCCGACAAGCGTCTAGTCGTGCGGCCAACATAACTGGTCCCACAGGAACAAGTAAATGAATATACACAAAACGAGGCTGCAGAAATAGGCACTTTATCTTTTAGGCGTGGGCNGAACAAACAGTGCATTCTGTCCTTTAGCTTTATACTCGTTGCCAACAAAAATCAGGTCAGTGATATGTGACCGGGTATCAGAGATACAGAATGATATACACAATACCTAAGACGAAAACTTAAGGAGTTATCAGTAACATGTTGTTAAATAACAGCTGTCCGAATATATTCACGAATATTCGCGGTATGAAACAAGTTGTGAGCTCTGACGTGAATAAGAAAATATATTTCCACGAATTTAACTCCGCTGCTTGACGGACAGCATGAGTAAAAAAATCTGATATCGGAATCACACTGCACCTATTCAATCGCTCACCAGTGTTAGCTGTTTAGTGTCAGGGTCTGGAGGTTCGTGGCGATGGGACGCACCTAGGCAATCATTCAGCCCTCGCACAGTTTGCATGTTTGATTACATGTATACTGAGATCTGCACAGCAGAGCAGATTGGTTCTCGTGGCATCGTGCGGTTGTGTTGAAGAAAATGACCGTTGTAGAAACGGAGTCTTCATGGGTTTACGTAACTACAACGGTATCACGGAAAGCACGCAGAATCGTTATTCGACATATTGAATGATTGCACAGAGAAGCATATGGGGTATAGCAGAACGTGGTCATGGTGACAATAACATAGATTCTGCTCAGTGCAAGATCAGTAATTCAATCTCTTGAAATGTGTCATCCCAGTATGAACAAATCAGCCAAGTGTGACTGTCTAGTTCTAATGCTTTTATCACACGTGGCTGTCATTTTTGTACGTTCGGCTTGTGTAACATTTTATTTTGTCTGATACAAAAGTGAGCGACGATAGTTGAAATAATGATGCAGAATGTTCATCACATTTCACAAGGTGCTAACCCTTGTGTGACCATTTACCGTTTCTCCTAGAATGTGAATGATTATATCGAGAAGTTATTTCGGTAAAAATACATTATACTAATCATACAGCACTTGTGAAACCAACAATAATGAAGTATAATTGGGGGAACTATGCGAGAGAACCCTGTTAATATGATTGCTCAGAAGACAGCAAAATGGTTGATATCGTGGCTATATCAAGTCACCGGCGATGCTGGCGTTCCTCTGTTTGTCAACTGTAAACCAACACGACTAGATGAACGGCCGTGAAATGCATTATTCTAAGCAGCAGACATACAATTGTTGAACTTCTTCTGAGCTGCGATTGTATGTGAACACCATGGGTCGATACACTTCCGCACAAATCGCGCAGGACAACAATTCATCCGAAACCAAACTGCAAATCAAACATTACACAAAACTATACGTAGCGCACAGAACACAAATATGAATGTGCAATTTAAGTGAATTGATTGAGTTGATGATCTGATAGAACCCCATACAATTTTGAAAACGGAATACCGTTAGGTTAGCATGACCGATAGGTATTTGGATAAATTTCTCTGAATCAACTTTTTCCGCATCTCATCAGCTATACAATAGAAAATCAAAAATAATTGAACACTTCTGAAATCTCCACTTACAGGCAGTGCCCGTTTTCAGTATAAAACAAGGCGTATGCAACTTTTAGTTATTCTAGTGTTCATAGCATCTACAAACCTCTCTAGCGCTTGAAGGAATCTACGTACCCCGAAGGCCTCTGCATCACTTGAAAAATATCAGTGCATGTAACCGTAGAAAGAATGAATGCCAACGTTGAATTTGTCGTGTGCATGGGTTGGCTGTTGAACTGTGGACTTTTGAATCGCCTTATACATCACAGCGTACACCCGGTCGTAGTTACTACCTTTTCAGAATCTTAACAATTTGCTGATTGCATCAGCTTTATAAAATCGTTTCAGTTCCATCAAATGTAGTACGTATAAAACCTAGGTTGTTTCTAACTAGGCAAATCATCAAACAGCATTTAATGCCTTCATTCAATGTGCCCCTATACATTTCACATGTTATTTTGGTTTCTTTTCTAGAGCATGTTCCTGGTAAGATGCGAAGACTAAGTAGCGTGTCAGTCCTTGTTTAACTGGGATTACACATACTTCACCTATTTGTAATATGGCCTTGGCAACCCGCCTGTCAGGCAGTTTGATCAGTGTAGACGCAGGTTTTTAGTGAAAACCGTCTAGATCGATGTTTGATGGGATTTATGCAGAAACAATGTCGTATTATCTTCCACCAGAAGGCTGAGCAATCCATGCCCAAATAAACCAATAGTCTCAAATACCGCGACGAGTTTAACTCACAGAGCGACCGCACTACTGAAAATTGGGCGTAAAGGATAAGAAGACAGATTTAACTTATCTGATCAACTTAAATTTCGGAGAATTGAATGAAAACATATAATTACCAGTCACATTTGAGGAACTTTGTAGCCGAATGTAATCGAACATGTTTCACTCATTTCGTTGCCATTGTGCAAGCTCGCTGGGTAACGGTGTAAATAGGGTAAGTGATCTTTGGTTGGGAAATTTACAGTAAACCTTCCCCATTCTCCAGGCAACACCCCTCGACTTTGCACGAGTAGGGACTGTTCCAACAGACAGAAATATCTTCGGCTGGGCCTCCGTCCCTAAGTGCTAACCGTCAGAAGTAGCATCTGAGTTGCATGTATGTAGAGAGGAATGAATGGACTTTATTTGTAGGTGAAGCAAATAAGTATAAGTAACAATATCAATAAGGAATTTAGACCGCATGGGAACGACGTTGCGCTGGGTGTGTTCATCCAGCGATCTGTGAGATCAAACTAAGAATCTGGTCGAGGAGCCTGAAATACATGGCATATTGTACGTTAATTTAAAACTAGTGGACATTTCTAAACCTCTATAGATTCAGCAGTGTTCGTGATTGCTCGCCATCGTGAACAGCTGGCGAGTGTGAAAACGTTTTGTTCAGGTGAAGACCAGCCTTTTTGGTAACATCTTAGTAAACGACCCCTCAGGCATCCTTTCTTTTTAGTAAAGGATATGGCGCATGGCAAAAAGCAGGATATAATAGGTGGCTGATGATTTGATTCCACCATTCGGTAACTCAATGGGAACTATTTCAATTCTTCATGTCACTCTAGATAACGGATTGTCGTGAGCCCTTAAACGATTTATGCATGGGCCAGTAGAAACCTCCAACAAGTGTCATACATTACAGCAAAAACACAACAGGTCGATACGTTTGCTCGCAGCAGTTTGTAGATCACGTAGTAAAATATATTAAGATACTTTTCTGTCAAAGTCTTTATAAGGTCTTTCGAAAGACAAATTACTTTGTTCTTGTTAAGGCACGGTTCCACATATACGGCAAACGTGAGTTACTTTACTCCAGTTTCTTCTTAGGCAGATATAAGTGGCCTAGTATTGCTAAGGTAGTTTTCGGCACGGTTGCAATGGTTAGTACGTGAGACTATGCATCTAGTGAATTTTGAACCGTCGATGATTTTCTGGATTATTCGCCGAAACAATTCAAATAGTTACGTGCGACGTTCTCACTCAGCGGACATTATTTTACCTTGCCAAAATTTAGCGTCTTTGGTGTATTTATTTCAACCACACAGTCCTGTACACAACCAACCTACAGTATGCATCCTGAGGAAGTAGATTTGGGATAAATTTGAGCTTAGAAACGTTCGGTGGATAAATCGCACTACCGTTAAATCGTTAGTAGTCTAGAGATATCTTACTTTACACCTATGAAAATAGCTACGTCTTATTCTCGTCTATAAAACGAATAAAGTAATTTCATCATTGTGCATTCGGAATGCAGCTTGCTGATACGTTTGCGGGATACATTGTTGCATTCAACCGATTGCAGTTCCTGTTCTTCGATGTGCTCATATGAAGAGGTGACACAGTGAATGAGTAGATTTGTGCATGTTAATCTCATCCACAATTATCTGCAAGTCTTGACACACTGGGCAAAAGAAGTAGTGCAATGAAAAACATGAACTACCTGTATTATATGAATGAACCGGAAGGTGGTTCAACATATTTTCAAATTTTGTTTCTTATGGAGCATTGGTTAATCTAGAGTACAAGGTGCAGTTTGCATGTAGTTTCTCGTATCTTGATGGTTTGTCATATTTACTGTACGTTTAGCTCTTCAGGATGAAGTCTTCAATTTTGTCACACGTGGTAATTTAGGTCAGCATTTTATGTGGAATGATAAAACCTGTATGGAATCCATATATCTTGTTGTGAATTGGTGCATGCAACCTCCAATCCGGAGGCTGTTTTCTAAAATTCCTTGTCGAATTTTCATGTACATTTTCACGGAAGATAACGTGGATGGCCGAAGCATTGCGTGAAACCGGAATGTGGCAGGTCAGCCGAAAGGTCTGCCCAAAATGAATCAGTAAAGTGCGGCTAAACATGTGCAGTCGAATAAATCGGCAGGTGATCATAAAAATCTGCATAACCCATGTTTTGTTTAGTTGACTAACACCAGCGTGATGCTGCCCCTACATTGGGATACAGTTGACTGGAAAACATCTATCGATCACATGCATGTAGGTGTATTTAGCCTGAACGGTTAGCTCACTTTGAAGAACAAATAAATCATTTCGTTGTATTCGTTCAAGTACGCCATAAACGGAAAAGTATTAGCCGAGTGAAGCTGTAAAACGGATGCACAACTGCACGAATGTGCCCGGTAAAATCGAAATGTGCATATTTATACGGACTCGCGGGATTGATAGCCCATTTGAATTTACGTAAGCGACGTTCTACGTGATCGTACTCACAAGAAGCTGGGTCTTACGATGTGCGGAATAATTAATGCCATGTTCCAGAAGTGTACCGAGAACATGCACAGCATGAATGATTTCAAAGCAACCAATAAACAAAAGCATAATAAACAACGCACAACACTGGTCGAGAAATTTTATGTACATCTATTCCCTTTTGACACATACTTCCGTTGCACAATGATACAACCCGATTGACTAATTCGAAATTCTCAAATCAGAACTTTGGACATGACGGTGAAAAGGAGATAATCCTGTCAAACACAAAGGAGTAGTTCATCTAGATTGACATAATTCATGTTCATTCGGGGTATCACAATATCTGTTTAATCAGAACGGGATCCCCTTGAATATACCTCTCGATTGAATGTGGGCCGAGAGACATTAAACGTCCGCACGAAAATCTTTTGAGAGCGGAGGTTAGGGTAGGACAACCGGATAACAATAGCCTCGGTAACGGTGGACGTTGAGAATTTCGTCATATTTGCTCGGTTCCTACACATTTGGCAGGCAAGCTGGAACGCCCCTTTCTTACTGACAGAATGACTGAAGTCGGTCAAATGAGTGAGAGTTGCGCTTGAAACCGTTTTGGTCACACCACTGTTTAACCGCCCAAGATGATGTTCACACGTTCTATCGGACAACACTCACGTCGGCATCCAGAAGGATGCACCGAGTGAACTGCTGATACTTTGTTCTAGTGAAGTTCAGTTTCTTTCCAGCATTGCTATCTTCCGACCAGCAGAAAGAACGTCAGTGTGTTCGCCTCTTGGTTAAACGTTTTCAGGAGGAAACTGAAGACTAATTAAGTGACTAGACAAGTTGCGTTCTATAAACCTCACTTCGATAGTTTTTGCGACTCAAATGAGAATTCCAACAAGAGCGGAGTTATGGTAGCCTCTGAATAAGCCCATAACAACATTAAGTTCACCAGGGAGTCAGTCAACAACGACCAAATAAATTTTCAGGACATTGGCATACTGAGAAGAGATGGTTCAACCTAGCGGAAAGTGTACAAAAAGCGGACTCGGAGTAGTCAACACATTCACTTTGATTGTTTCAGTCTGGTAAATCAGAAAGAAAACCGCATGAGATATCTGACGTGTGGGGCTTCCAAGCTGAGCTATATTCTATACAAGGTGCTCATGCAGAATGGCAATCCAACGCTTTTCAATCAGAAAACAATACAAGCGGTTGAGCTTAAACTTGGATAATCATCCACGGATAAAAACTTCTGTTTATTAGTCTGCTTCTCAAGGCATATTCCATAGACGAAGTTGTCTTAGGGAAACTCATGAATTCAATCGAAACGGGTTACCCTGCAGCTCAAATGTGCATGAGTTTCCGTTCAATATATGTTGTCATGTCACAACCAACACACAAACTCCCATATTCTACAGCCTGCACTCAGGAGTAGTTCGTGCGAACGCCTAATGTCCCGCGGCCTACATTCAAACGAGCTCATAATTTGGAACAATGATTGCTTGACTGATAGTGAACGCATCGTCCTTAGGCTCAAATGACCGTTTTTCTGACTCAACCTAGCCGCTATTTTATGGTCATTTTGGTTTAACTAGCCTGAAGATGGAACACAGAGAACAAGCCTTATTCACTATTTTGTTGAACGAGATAAGTAGGCAACGCACAGCAGAGATATTCAGACCCAGATGGTCACCAAGCAGCGGACCGCACTTTCTGCTCTGAGCGACGGAAGTTTGCGAGATGCTACATGTCTTTACTGGTCTCACTTACAGTTGACGTGAACATCACAACTGATAATAGTCGTTGAGATCCTGGCGTTTTCAAAATCATTTCACTGAGTTCACTAATACAATGACCAAGCTAATTAACTGCACTTACATCGGTCCCGTAACTCACAAATATGTCTAAGCACTTTGAAACGACGACGACTTATTTGCATCCGTTCTTTCATATGTTCGTTAGAAGGACCAAAGCCGTGAGTCTAAGCCCAGGAGGTGATGTTCATTTTTTCACTTATCACCTGTTGCAAAAATAAATTAGATTATTATATTTTATCATTGCGTATCAATGAACACAACACTTTCCTACGACTGTTTGCAGAGACAAGACGGAGCATAGTATAATACTGCATGGTTCATAAGGAAGTAGCCCAGGTAGTTTGAGTACTGCTCACCAAAGACGGTTTCATAATATGTCCAGTCAGAACTGTTCCAATGAAAGCAATTCGCCTCATCCATGTTTGTTTAACTGTAACGTTTGACGGAAGATGCCGAGTGGTCATGGGCAAGTTATGCATTATTGCTTTTTGGTTTCTCCTGATGAAGTATGTTTCACCCTTCTCTGTTCTGCCATTGGCCGCGTTAAGTATTGGTTCATTCTATTGATTTCTATTCAACCATAGCCGCAAATAAGCTGGTCACTGAAATGAGACACTGAAAAGTTGTATTTTCAATGATAATTAAAAGAAACATGACCGTCGTCAAAACGTTTAGGCAGATGGACCATATATTAGGCTAACAACTAGTGTAGTGAGGATAGACGGTCGCACAATACTACTCACACCACTATTCAGTAGCTTGTGAAAAATCTTCGCTACTGACGGTACTGCTACCACTTTATTGGTCGTTATCTCGTTTAGCCACCTGAAATCGACACAAAATCGGAATTTACCGTTAGGCTTCTTTACCAACAAGACAGGAGAGTTGAACGGGCCGTCAGCGTCCTCGATGATTTCCTCCTTCAGCATGTCCTTCACTTGTTCCATTTCCGGCTGCAAGTGCATTGAAATTCTTCGGGGTCCGAATGGCCGAAATCGCTTAGATTCGATGGGGATTTTGTGCTCAACCCAGTCACAATAGCCATACGGGTCCTAATGCATAGTGAACAATCCCTGAAACTTGCGTATCACTTCGTTCAGCAACTGGTTGTCACAAGTTGGCGTTGCTCTGGGTACGTTCACTTCAATTTGTCCAAGCTGGGTTTTGCGTTTTCTCACCAGTAAAACCACGCCATACTTCGTTACCAGTTTATCATGCTTCAAATCAATCACGGCCTCAACGTGGTCAAGAAAATCTGCGCCCAAGATAGTCTGACGTGCGTCGGGGGCAATGACAAACGGTTGTTTGACTACATGACCATCGGTTTGAACACCGTATTCTGCCAGACCATCAGCTTTCAGAGTAAACCCACCGACCGTTTGGACTACCATCGCACACGGCCTCAAAACCTTTCCTGGCCTCGGCCCCCGTGTCAATCAAACAGTACTACAAGCTACCATTGACTTCTAACCTAGCCTAAACCGCTGCCTTATCAAACGCCCCTATCACCGGATTCCCATTCCCAAACAAAGAACAATCGACAAATCGTTTATTGGCGTACAACCTTTTCTTGCCGAGTCGGCAAAATCTTCTGCAGTGTCCACGCCTTCCGCATCCATAACAAATGTCGCGACGGCTCTCCTCCTTTTTCACTTTCGACGCCGCCACTTCCTCAGTCAACTTTTCCACTGCGCTTCGAAGGTCATTCAGTTCACTCGGTCCGCTTGCCTCCACCTCGTTGACTATCGCGGCATTTTCTGCAAGCAATTGTTGAGCTGCATCGGCCAACTGTCCCAGCGTCATGGGCTGTGTGATAAGAGCAACTCTGAGCTGATCCCGGACTGTTGGTGGCACTCCGTTCAAGAACTGTGTCGTCAGCATGCGTTGTTCTGAGTTCTTGTCCAAATGTGGCAGAGCTCTCGACAACGCTACCCGCAGGGACATGGCGTAAACGAGAGCGTCGCCTCCTGGTCCAAGCCGGGCGCCCTTGAACCGCCTCATTGCTCCCTGGCAGCCGGCGATCAGCCTTTCCTTCGCGGCGGCCCACTCCAGCTTCGGAGGACCCCTTCGCGCCGCATCCAGCACCGCCTTCGCCCTGCCCTTGAGCAGCATCCGCATGGCCGCCAGTTTCGCCCGGTCCGCCTTCACTCCGACCGCTCCCGCCACGTCCTCGAAATCCTTCTCGAAACTCCGAACATCCCCATCCTCAAACGGCTGTGGCCACGGGATCTTCATCCTTGTATCCTGGTCACGGCACCAATTGCTGTGAATCCAGAAGGCGGTCGACACAAAGGTTGTTTTATTGGAGAAACCAATACACTACTTAAGCCCCTCAACGGGATTAGAAACAAAAACACTCATTTGCACACCGCACTCTTCTGAGGACGCTCCAGTCGCTTTGGACATCATGTCTCAGTTCCGTCATGTGGCGACAGCCATTTAATGTCATTCTGCCTTCCAACGATCTTTCCCATATGTCTCCCGTATTTATCCCGCGACCATTTCGATCCGTGCGGCTACTGAATAGTGGTGTGAGTAGTATGGTGCGACCGTCTATCTTCACTACACTAGCACCACATCTAAACTTGATGCGTTGCTCACTGGGAAATCTACTAAATATCTGGAACTAGAATGAATCACAGTAAATCCATACACACCACTGTTCCAGTAAACGAAGTTAGTGGTATGCGCGTTACCGGCTAACTGGCCTGTCGGACAGGTTCTTCCTACCATTTCTAGCAAGCTGAACGGATAAACCTATCCGAATGCTAACTTAAGAAAATAGTCTTCAAAACGATACGAGTTAGTTGGAGTACAGTTTGTCCGATTTGCTCTGTAGCAAATCAGGATAATGTGGATTATTTATTGACATTATTCCTCGTATACCTTGATGCCTTCTAGAGAAAATGACTGAGATAGTTGAAACGGGACGTACGGCTGGTTATAAGCAAAAGAACTGGAAAGTAAGTCAGAGAACTCGCGGAAACATAAAGCTAGCTGTTTACAACCAGAAGCGGTTATTTTGATGCACCTCTATACAGACTCTTCTTGAGCCACATTGAACGACTTGCAGAAGCGCACAAACATGAACTGAATTTGTTGCGGACATTTTAGGATCACCGTAGGAATTTTTACCATCACGAAGTGATAGGTACCATGGTGGTACTCGTTTGCTGCTAACGGCTGCTTACAGTGGTTTGTAAAATACTTCCCAGTCCTCACCAGCGAATCACGCGAGAAAATTCTTCGAGAATGAGAAGGTACAGAAAGCCCAACTGATGCAAATCCGGTGAATTTCAATCAGGGCAAAAAAATCATTTGAATGGCTCTACTAAACTGAGTGCTCTGTGACGGTTGCCTCAAATAGTAGAATACTTATGTAGAACAAAATTCGTTCAAAGTCATCCCATTAATTAATGATTCGCTCAATATCACTTAAAGGGATACAATATCGTCTGCCTTAGGTACAAACCTGAGTTCTGTTGACATGATCATTCCGGTCAAGCAAGTGATTTTCGTATATTGCACGTGCAAATATACGAAACTTTTATAAGATGCTTTCGACCTGGTAGTTTCCTTTTGCAAAATTACTTGAATTTATCACACGATGTTTTCAAATCCCAACTTACCGGTAGGTTGTATGCAGACGATAAAGTAGATAGATCAGCCCGATGTTCTTGAATTAAACAGCATTCTTTCCAACTTGTCGATATCGCCGACATTGACTGAAAGACAATATGAACACTAGTGAGAAATCGAGTTGGAGTGTTTCCAGTCATGGAAGTGGGTAATATATTGAGCTGTCTATTGAACAGTATAGCCACTCAACACCCCACGTCTTCGTCGAGACAGAGGTGAGAGATAAAGCTTTGTAACTGGGCAAGTGATCTGATATCTCAAGATCAAACATCTGTGTGCTTTTGCCAGTTTTAGTACAAATAATTGGCAATTCAACTGAAGACGGGGGTGATTGTTTTCGCAAAAGTTGGTCTTAAACTTACACCTTTGGAAAACGAAAATAATAATCCGCTACTTAATAAGTATTGATCTGTTCTCCATGGATGAAGATTCCCTGATATACATGAAGAAGCAAACAAGCACACAATAAGGAAGTACAAGAGAGCCTGAAAACAGGTTCAGCAGATCAAACCAGCGACAACTGACGGTGAATAGTGGGCGGTTTGATCACATTTACTCAGAAAATTAACGGAGATGGTTTTTCGTATAGTACGAGTATATACCATTTCGAAAAACTTACCAAACAGAAGTGCTATATTCTACGTGGATTAAGAGCAGACTATGTGTACATTCATCATTTTAAGTAGCATTTACCTCAAGGTTCACCAGACAATTTGACTTCCAGTGCTCATTCTTTATGAGAATAAGAGACTGTCTGCAAGATATTCACACTAAATTTAGTGCGACCGAGTTCACACAGTTTAAGCGCCACGTTTCACAAGCTATCGATAAACGGACTGAGAATAATTTAGAGTACTACAACTTGCCCGTAGCTTTGTGCTGTTCTCAATCCATTTATTCAGCAGTGTTTGTTCCGGTTAATCTCCTATACACCTGTTGTGGACTCACGTTGCAGCAAATCGCAACATGGTTATCGTTGTGTTTCCCATCAACTCCACTTGGTGAACGATAAAATGGTGACAACAGAAATTAGGTCTTGGTTTAACTGCACAGTTATTTGTTGTATTTGGGTGAATGCAGTCAGATTTTTCTCTAAGCTCGGCCTGGTCTCAGTGCAGTCCGGCAAATTGTGCATAAGTTCGTTGCTGCAAAATGAAACTCGAACTACTTAAATGTCTCTTAAAATTTGATCGCCTTTTGTTGGCAGCTTTTAAAGGAACGCATTAAACTCAACACGTTGGAAAGTCCCACACAAAAGTAACTTTGCTCTTGGATACATTAACAATGTCTGCCGGTTATACCGGTCAATTTCATTTGATTTTCAGTAACATATCGGCCACAGGCCACGAGCCTAATTTAGAATCAACGTTACTGGTGTTAGGTAATCAAACAATGCGAGGTTGACGAACTATAAACTAGTGACAGCCAAGCCTCCTCCTCCGGATGTACATTCTCCAGCGAACTCAAATAAATGTATTTTGTTTAATCTGGCGATGAAGCACTGAAGGCAAGCTTGTTTGCTGCGCGTTTCTTCTCATGAGGAAACCGGGCCTATTCACAGCGATCATTCTGTTGTTTCCTCATCATTTTGATCCAAGTTTGAAAGCTGAAAACGCACAATTAACAGAGTTTGTCTAAGTACAAAAGAAGACAAGGGACATTCCTCAAAACCTATATCTCGAAACTATCACGTGGCATTATGTAGTGAATGATCCACAGTTTTATCAGCCTGTGTCGGGAAGCCTAAACCCTAGCTTTCAAAGGGTCACGCCGGTCAGATATATGTATATCCGGCAACAAGTGGGAAAAATTTCTGAAACCTGTTGTTCAACTCGCTAGTGCAACTACAGACGCGTACGAGTGAACTGACATGAATAATCTGAAAATATTGGCTAACGAAAGACTAATAAAATCATTGATGAATGACTTTTTTCTTTCGCGAGAGGAACGAATTATATCTGTCAAAGTGTGCACGTGTTGTGTTGTACTGTAACTACCACTATTACCGATACCCCAGGAAAAAACATCCGTTTGCTCCCAAATCCTTCTCCTTAATTGTCTTATGATTTACATCAGCAAGGCACCAACTTATCTCCTTATGGTTTTGCAAAACTTGGCGCTGTCCTAATTTTGTCGCTGGGTTGAATACTGAGTATCTTATCGAATCACTCAACGTCATATAAAAACAGCAAACGTAATGCATTTCCTTCATGTATTTCACAAGAGGCCAACATGTATCGCCGTCTAACAGGGAGCGATGCAGCCTACATCCTGCAAGGGATTGCAACAGTTCTAATGAAAATATTCAAAATGATTTTTACAAAGAGACCTAAATATTTCAGTGGGGCGAATCAATCTTTGACTTCGGATACAATCTTCTGTTTGATGCGATCTTGGGCCATTCACAGCCAGCCACCTGTGAAACGTCAAATCGTTGTCAATCCTGGCACTTAAAATATGTGTGGGGTATGTTACTAGCTGTATTTTGGATTTAACCTTTAGAGAATATTCTACAAATGTAATGTTTTTGAGTGGAACCACAGGACAGGAGGCAAAATCGCCTGTTGTACGGATATATTACTACCATCGACCGCTCATTTTACTCAGAATTTCTCTGCGGTTAAAACGACCTGTAGCGGCAGACGATGTTTTGTGTGCTATAATATTGTCAGTCGCCTGCCTCTTGCAAATCTGATGAAAGGTGCCATGGTGACAGCTTTCGGAGGAGCTTACGGACGCGTTAGTTCAGGCCAAACCTCGATAG
The DNA here is from genome assembly GCA_008508345.1 of Paragonimus westermani. NCBI lineage: Eukaryota > Metazoa > Platyhelminthes > Trematoda > Plagiorchiida > Troglotrematidae > Paragonimus > Paragonimus westermani. The sequence continues at coordinate 36,686 of QNGE01004719.1, read as the reverse complement.
CTTCAGCCACATCGTTAACCACAATGATGTTACATTTACTGACGTTTTTGGTTCACTCGGAAGTCCGAACAATGCTCAATCGATTTGATGGACCAGCGATGCCAAATGATCAAGCTGCGTGAACAAAAGGATGAGTAACAATGACAAGCAAAGTCTGTCCGTCTTTTGTCTGAGAAAATGGAACGCATAAATACTATCCTCCATTTCACGTAGACTCCCATCACTTAACCGCACCGAAGGATCACCGTAGATGTGGATGTATGATCCAATTCCATACTGTTGACGGAAGAAAAGAAACTCACTCAATGGTGTGACTTGAACTTTAATAAGCAACCCTTACTTCAACTATGTTGGCTGCTTGTGAAAATAATCGTGAATTTCTGTTCCGTTTTCTCCAACTAGCACGAATTTATTACAATCAGCGCCCACCGCAGTGACATTCCTCGCATTGCCGTGTGATGGTTTGTGTCTGATGTGTTTTTCGGCTGACGGGAAAACAATGGTGAAACTGAAATCAGTCATTTTACTGGCTGCGAACAAATTTGAACAATTCTCACTTTATTTCAATGGATAACTGATAAGCGCCAACTGGACAAAATCTGATATTGTTTTTAATCAACACGCTAAAGCTGCTTATGCGTACGTTTTGTTTTTGATTCACTGAACGCGTTTCACTTAGCCTTACCTCACAATGTCCGCGTAAGCCTGATTAGCTGGCTCGCTGATAATAAATATTTCAAACTATGAGTGGTTCTCTATTCCACCATCTGGAACGTACAATGCTGATCTGATAATAATCGTACTGCAACTGAAGAAGCACTCAGCTTCTGTTACAAGTTCATTGAAAACACGCTTTTTGTTTGCTGGCAGGATTAAAAAGAACCCACTCCGACCGAATCCTCACCCTTTTAACCAGACTCAGTATTTCTCTCGTTCAGTGGCGAAGAATATTAACTTTTTCATCGGGCGTTGCACCTAATATGTCTGGTTCATGTCACACTAGCTGACAGCCGCACTGCATTTTCGTCCATTTCACACATTGTGTTACGAGCAGTGTGGTAGCTAGAACCAGAGGTCCAAAACGGCATTTATTCTGTATGATATCCGCACTGCGCTGGGAGCGAGTTGTAATACTTCAAGTTTCACCCACCTCGGGTAGCTATAGTCAAAATTTTTACTCTGAATCGGAAACAAAACAAAACATTCGTTTTCTGCCGACATGGGTAAGTTGGTACGCAAGTGGCTAATCTGCACATTGTGCAGAAGGCTGGTTGCTAAAATTGGGCAACACGTCACATTATGTCTTACCAACCGTTTGTCCGTTCGTTTTATTTTGTGAAACCGTTCCCTACATTTTACCTTGGCTTTTGGTAATCTTCTTGGATTCCGCTGAAATGAATAAAAGCGACTTGTGTCCTGTTGGGTTTGTCAAGATGACAGAAACAAAACTGATGAGATTTACAGAGCACAGAAATCACTGGGGCAAACGGAACTACCTACTTAACTTTGGTAGCAGGTCATCGAAGCCCTACTTAACTTTGGTAGCAGGTCATCGAAGCCCTACTTCGTGATGAGCCTTCCAGAACCCAAAGGGCGTTATTGTTGCCCGTCAAAAAATGACAAACTGCCTAACCAACCGCTGAAAAAATAGGTTTTGTGTGACCTTCAGTGCTTAGACAGTTTAGTTCACTTCTTCGGATACAAACATACAGAAGTAAAGAGGATGTGGAACTAACAGAGACATCGGAATCAGTGCCTCCTGCAAGTTACCAGTTTAGGAACATTCTGTGAACAAAACACACTACTGTCAAATTGTTGGTAGTCTGCAGATATCTTAGTTCGTACTTACAAAAATGGCTACGCCTTATTCTCGTCTATAAAATGCGTTTCTCCTTAATAAAGAAATTTCATCATTGTGCACTCAAAATGCAGCTTGCCGATACGTTTGTGGGGTACATTGTTGCATTCAACCGATTGCAGTTCCTGTTCTTCGATGTGCTCATATGAAGAGGTGACACAGTGAATGAGTAGATTTGTGCATGTTAATCTCATCCACAATTATCTGCAAGTTTTGACACACTGGGCAGAAGACGTAGTGCAGTAAAAAACATGAACTACCTGTATTATATGAATGAACCGGAAGGTGGTTCAACTTATGTTCAACTTATTTTTCGCATAAAACATTGATTAACTGAAAGCATATAATGCATTGTGCTTGTAGTTTCTCGCATCATGTTGGTTCATCATAGTTACTGTACGTTTGGCTCCTCAGGATAAAGTCTTCATTTTTGTCACACGAGGTACTTCAAGGAATTGATGCCTAGAATAAAGATCGGTTAGTGTTATTTATAGGATCTCGAAAGATGATGAAACAACGAATATGTTTAAGCCGGCAATCTAATGACATGAATCAACAGTTGCATTTAGTAGCTTAATCCGAGTTCCGTTGCTTTTTCAAAGATCGTTCGTACATCAGTTGTTTTAAAATTGGTGGTGACATAGCTGCCGTACTGGTTTCCGTATCTCATTAACCAGCCTACCAGAGGTTAAAATCGACGGTGTCGTCGGTGTCTTATGACATGACAACACTATCTCTAATCCACTGTAAACAATGCGTATTTGTTACGTAAGACAGAAAACAAAAATCGCAAACTGTTTCTACACCAGCCCATGTGCCTGGAAGAGTGATAGAGGGATTTCGAAAGATTCAGGGATATGAAATGTACATGAGGAAGCTGTTAGAAAATTGACACAGCATCCAATGCAAACAGTAAATCAACATCAGATAGTAACTGTGCCAAAGCATCATCAAGTAATCCAAAGTTGTCACGGCACTTTTCTCTTTCGTAACTACAAGAATCTGTCACATGCAAGACGGCTATTGAGGAGCTGATTTGTTAATGGTTTCAAATCGGAATATGCCAATGTGGGTCGATTAGTAGCTTTCACTTGAATATCATAAAATTTAAGCATCCCATTTATTTTGCAGTTTAATTCTGGTCCAGATGTCCCATAGTTGAGCTTAACTTTTTATATAGGTGCTTCGTGAAAGTACACTTTATTAAGGTCCGAACACGATGCCTTCACCGATTGTCTTCTAACTACAGTTACCACAACGGTCCACTGCCTCCGACTAAAAAACTGCGCTGTACCCAATTACAAGACATTATAATACAGTCGTAGGTTGTTTGCACCTGTCTAACCAAGGGTCTCTCGTTCAGTAAAGACATTAAATCCCGTACTTTTCGGAAACCTTAAAGATGTCAGTAGTTCGCATGTATGAGAAGGAAGGCAGGAGATATACCAGGGTATTCTACAATTTGTCAACGACCAATTGTTCAAAGACTGTTAAAGCCATAATCCAAAATCAAAGTTTCCTAACGAATTGACGCCAGTTTGGCTTAATCTAATAACTGCAATCACGTTCGCTGCAGCAAGAGATAAGTATATTCAGTTTTACTAACACAACTAAAAATCTGTCTGCCGATGGTGGTTACAGATTCCGTAAATTGCTTGGATTTCATCCGTTATGTTAGATTGTGTTTTACTTCCTGTTGAGTAAAGGATATGTATTGCAAATTTTCACTGAATTTCTGCTTGTTGTGGTCCACTGTAAGCTCACAACTAATCTTTTTACTGATAAGTATGGACATGATCAGTCTGGAATTGGCTGCTTGCCCTGACTAACTCCAAGACTTATCGAAAAGTTGATGGTGTTTCCTAGGGGTGGATACTGTGAAATTTCATAAGTATTCCCAACATCATTTGCAAGGGAAACTTTAATGATTTTTCGTGTATTTTCACTGCCGAGACACTCCTGAATTAAACTTTGGATTGAATATCTTGATTTTGCGACAGACATTATATGTTGTGTTGGTATCACTTATTTGATAAAAAACGTAGCACCAAACGAAATGGTAGATTTCGTACGGTTTACCTTTATCCCTTCACAGTCATCTTCTTATCACGGAAGACCATTTCAAACGTCCACTTTCACTTTGCCCCGAACACATGAGATTTTGTGAGTAAGATCTTTCGACAGACAATGGCATACTCATGGGGATCCCACCCGGTCCTGTTTTGACTGACGTGTTCATCGGCAAGTTTAAAAATACACCAGTCCCCGTCGTGGACGAACCGAAGTTTCACAAACTGCGTGTTGACAATATGTTCATTTTCGCAAACATCAACGGACAATTGTAGACGATAATTCAGGCATTCGTGTACGTCCACTTAGGTCTCTCATTTGCGGTCGAATATGAAAGTGAGAAGGGCTCAACCTCTCTGGTCGTCATGGTTAGACACCGATTAGGTTGATCTATTAGATGTTCAGTGTACCTCAAACCAACAAGGACAGGACTGCACGTGAACTTCATGAGTTTTGTACCTGTTGCATACAAAGGATGTTTTGTAAAGCATTCAGAATGTGTCCGTAGGATAGGCAATAACCTGAACGAACAGATTTTTATGAATCATTTCGTGCTAACATCCTCCCAAAACGTTTCACTTGAAAATGGAGTAAACCCACTCCAACGGAAAATGGAACTGCCGATATACCTGAAAAGGTGGTAGTTTGATGAACATCTCTGCAAGAATGATCAGCGATACATTGAAACGTGTATGTTTCGTTGCATAGTTCTTCCAGCCGTCATGAACGACTAGGTAGACTAGGTCGCCTCTGGCTCTGATTAGACGGCGATGTGTTATGTCCTTATTCTCATTACCACAATTGACGTACTTGAAATTCCACTTTTCTATCATTCATTTTGTCAGCAGTTTTCGTACAGTTTCGTAAACACTTACAGTTGATAGAACAGAAATAATGCTTGGAACCAGCATTAAGCAACACATTCCATTTTGGTTATGAGCTGTACTAGCTCACTCCCTAATTAGTGAAACTCAGAGTGTGAAACGTCGCCCCACCCTTTGCAAAGCACCTATCAACCACACACCACGGCATCAATATTACATTTTCGTTTGATAGCTGCATGAATGCTCACAACTCGTAAGTTTTTAAGCATGTCCAATCACTTTTTATCATGCGTCGTCAATCGGTTCTGCACGCAAAATCAACCATGAAAACTTGTTTAACATGAGTTCAGGCGTGAGTATCACTCAAAATCCAGCCCGATGTGTTCTGTTAACCATTCAGTTTGTCTTGTTGTTTTGGCTTCATGTCAGTCGCACTTTCACGACTGACGAGAGCATGCGGAATGAATCCATATTGCAGTTTGTGTCTTCTGACTATTCTATTCAGAGCACATTTTGTTCACTATAGTTCAAGTTCACGTTCAAGTTGCACAGGACGGATTGGCCGTTGCCAGTCGGGTGTGCCAGAGAAAGGTACCGGAGTTTCGACTGTCCATCTTGAAAATGTCATTTACGGCTATTCCATGGTCTGTTTATCGAGTGCAAACTCATCTTGACTAACAAGGTAACCTATGCGGTGTAATTCATGAAGTCGTGAACACATTCCAATGCACTTGATTATTGATGTCATGTTTTTGAAGTCAACTTTCACCTATAATTCATTAGATGGAAGCCTGTGTTCTACCTCCGATTCGTATACAATTTTGACGCATATAATCAAATGGCGTGCAAATAAACTGAATCAAAAATACGAGTAGTATGCTGGTTTCTACCTGGTGATGTCAGTGTTCAAAACAATTGACCTGTACCATCACTGTTGCAGTGTGATTTTACGACGACGAACAGTTGTTTGAGTAATTGATTGATGAGGCTTTTACTTACAACTTATTGCTTGCATTTTCTGGAATGAAAGATAGGCACACACACATCCTGGAGTCGTGTGACCCCTCTTAATGTTAGTTTTTAGGGATCAGATATCATAGCTCAGAGTTTGAGATCACGTCAACTACTGAACTCCTTGACTTCAAGTGTGCTGGTTTTCATGTTCCAGTGTACAGCTGAACGGTCTTCACATCATTAAAAATGCTTTGCACTTGTTGTAATTGTGAAACAAACATTCCACGCATACATACAGATATAACCGATTGTTCTTCTAACTGGAATAGGGCTAGTTATGAGAATTAACATGGATATCAGCTTATATCTAACGCGCGTCACAGCATACAGCCAGACATACTCCTCGATTTTGCATTCCGTCAGGTATATATTCGATTGTCTTCTTCTATTGCACTGATGAATAGCACGTTCGTGTTCAGTGGCTTTGAAATTTAAACTTGAGAGCGTTTCATGCATTTTGAATCACAACAACAACATTCACAATTCCTCTTTCATGCAAGGTGTCCATTACTGTCTTCCAGGTTTGCAATTAAAAGGCTGCTCTGAACAAAACATAGCTACTAATCAGAAAGTCTTTCCGCCTATTTCTGTATAGAACTGAGTATTTTGCGACAAATTAATGCACTCCACAGATTTCATTGACCACCGCGTCTTGATCTATGACCGAGGATATAGTTAGGTAACTAACGCAAACACCAGTTCTTCTATACTGAGCGGCCGGGTTTCGTTCGCACGAAGTTATACAGACCTAACTTTCTCAATCCATGATATACGAAACCACGTTCCATTAGGTGAAAAACGGCAAAACCAAAGAAATGACTGTGCAGTGATGGAAATAAAGATCACTATTACATTCCACGCAACTGGCTGGACTCGGACCGAATATTGGTCGCTTCTTATGGTCAGGGTCAAATGTTTGTGTGGTTAGAAATGATGTTATTGATCTGTGGTCACGGAACTTGCAAGGACTGGACAAACTTCCTTTAGGAACGAAGAAGGGGATTATGTAGCCTGATAGAAATCGATTCAGCAGTCGCTAGAGTACACTAGCGGACTGTTTATGGCTGAGTTGTTGGCAAATTTGTAGACAACCCAGAATGTTTTGTTGAAGTATACGCAACGGTTGATGTCGGCAAGATATATGAGAATAACGCTAGCAATTGGCTGATGAAAGCCGGCCCAGGTCCAATCAGAATTCTCTTATTGGGATTCAGCTGATGGGTCAGCTGAAATCCTGCTGGCGAAAGTCAACCCAGCATGTCACAAATGGTGAAAACCGCTTATCTTTATTGACTGACTTCCGGTTGAATCTCTACTGTTGGTAACTCAAAGCAATATGTAGCCTGCACAAAGAGATTAAGGAACCTCTGTCCCCACTCTTGGATGATACCAGTTTTTGTGACCAAGAACCTACATTTTACGAGGTAATACCAGATCTGATCGAACGATCAGTGGATAATTGGGAATTACACTTATCATCTTGCTTTCGTCGACAGTGTGTGTAAACAAAAAACTTGCATTCACTCTGCTATCTTTCCCCTAGGCGACTTCATAACTGCAACCCGAAAGATTATGACGCGCCCGAGGCAGTTCATTATGCAAAAAGTTCCTCATCAACAGTGATATGTCAGCAGCTTATACTTAGATTCTAAACTATTTAATGGTAACTATCGTTTTCTATCATACATATTTTTCTTGGTTAGCCTTTGCAATTAGCAGAGCCTGTTACCACTAGCAGTGTTGAGAATGCTCCCATGTTTTATCACAAGACTTTTGGAATAATAACTTACCGACAACAAGAAAGTTCAAATACGTTTCGCGTGGACAATACAAACGATCGTTCAACTTTTCACGGCAATTTTGTCAGTCTGAGGTGTTGCTCCATGGTTCTGCATGTTTGAATTTTAGGAGTTTATAGCGCACAGTTGTCATCTACCGCAACCTGTGTGCTTTTGTGTGTACCTGAGTGGCTGCGGCTAGGAATATCTTGTTTTCTCTGCCCACTTGCCATTTCGCACCTAAAATGTTCCTATTCTCGCTTTTATGGCGGTTGTCATTTCAGTTCTGTATCACGGAAAGCGCGAAATCCTTCGTCCATCGTTTATTCTCAACCGCTTAGAACAAAGTTACATGTGAACTACATAATTCGGTTCAGTTCAATTAAATGAACTCAAGAATTTCATAGCCCGAATAATTACAGCGTATCACCATGATATATACTAAAACAACTGTCAGTAATGTGAGTCGCAGAACCACGACTCCTGTACCTCATGTTTTCGGATAATTTGAAATCCGACCTTTTCACTGTAATTTCTTGGATGACACTCGACTCACCAACAAACTCGCCTCTTCGAACGATTCATACGACGTACTTTCGGACAAAACAGTGTATGCATACTATTCGGTGTTTCTCTTCGACTGAATTCCTCCGTGCCGATGGAACGGTTGCAACGGAGTTGAGCTGTAGCGAACTATAGTTATTTCATTAAAGGTGTTAAAAAAATGAATGTTAAGTACAGAATTCCAACCACATGAGAACATACGCCACATTGCTTATCTAAGAAAATTGCCCCACGTCATCAGTGAACCTCACCTACATATTCAGCGATTTTTCAACGCAGGAATTGCGGTTTCTGAGCCTCTTCAATCGTGTTTACGACAAATGTTTTGGGAATGAACGTAACTTTGAAACTGAACCTGAAGTATTGTTGACCGCTGGAGATACAAGTGAAGTGACTAACATGAATCCAGTGCGCCAAGTCCAAAAATGTATTGTGTATATTAGTGTGTTACGCGCAAAAACATTGAAGTTCATTTTCCTCATAACATGGTTTTCCAAAACGCGGAACACTGTTTGACCAATACTATACATTATTTAGTTTAGTGAGTGCTACTGTCAAAGTGTAAAGCCGCTTTCTCTTGAAACTAAGTAGGTGCGTTCACAGTGAAATACTCACCTGCAGCTGACAGTAGAAGTAACTTGATTCCTTCAAACAGATTCTTCACAAATCACGAGAAACCCAAAGTTTACAAACCACTCAGATATTTCTGCCAACAGATGCATTAAGCAGTGACCAAGAAACAAATATTCCTTGGATAGCTCACAGTATTTATACGAAGAACGTGTCAACACTCATTTGTGTGATTCTCCGACATTTCCAGTGTTAATGTCAGAACACGCTTATTTCAAAACCAGAGCAATGACTGTGGACAAGTGCGCCAGTGAGGTCACAACGCTCTCGGAATTAAGTACGTAGAAACCTTAAACAATACCTAATAAAAAAACAAAAATATTAGCCCATAAGCCATCTCATTACACAGCAACATTTCGACCATCATACCGTTTGTAACACACCGTCAAGTGTTTAAGCACTTCCCAACTTTATAAAGCAAACAACAGGGTGGTGCTCACAGAATGTTTTCAGGATACTATTATGAGTCCATTTAAGTAAATCTTCGGGACAGCGGCATTTCAATGGACATTTCTCTACATACTTAACTGCTCCAGTGTTGCCAACCGCAAACGCACAGTGAGAGGTTACATCAAAAACCGAGTGGAAAGTAGTTTAAAACGTTTAACGCTGCACGAGCCCGAAATAAATCTTACCAAATTTAAACACTTGGAAGATTTATTCGATAAACTAGCGGTTTATTCACTATGTTCACATTTGAAGCCAAATTATTCTTTCAAGTGCATTAAAGTAAGTACCAAAAATTTCGTCTCTGCACCCCTTCATTGGTATCTGGAAATAAAAAATTAGGGACATGTGTTAACACTAGTTTAGCGGCAGAGTTGTTCCACAAATGTACACAAATTACCCATTTGAAGCAAATTTCGAACCCGAATAAGATGGGCAAATTTTGTACGATAACTTTAGGATAACTTGAATACCGTATGTTGCTCGTAGCCTGCTCGCGGACAACAGCCTACCTATTACGTGCTAACAATTACGGGCAGTTATAAACTATAAAGAAAGGCATGGAGGTTAACAAAACAGATGAAGTAACTGCCATGTAATTGTGAATGGCTACTTGTCCCACCATCCGTGCACATTTTAGAAATTAAGCTCAAAAAGGTCTGAACGCCGCAGCTGGTGGTAATCTAGAGAAAACTAAGAAAAATGTTGCTCGACCGATATGAGTGTTTGTGTACTCGAAAGGAATTTGCGTCCGAGGATGTGTAGTTATTGAGACATAATTGGAGAACGCATGAGGAAATTTCTCTGAATTTGCACTCCGTTCAGTGTCCTTAAGGGCTACGAGAATGTGCTGATCTGTAAACTAATTTGTTGTACATGTCTGATAGTTGCATATTTAAAATTGGAATAAAAAATGGTATAGTGTACAGTCTATACTCTGGTTGTGCAAAATGTTTTCCATATGCTACACAATCATGAGTAACTGGCCACAGTTATGTCCTACGGAGGTAGAAGAATCTTACTGTCCGAGCATCATATATTCATCAGATTTCACGAACGTCGTCTTCGTTTCTGCGGAAATTTGGCGTGTAATTTTAACTGATAGGTCCGCTCCACATGGTGGACAGGTTTCACAGTGCAGTTCCGTATTTTGTGGGCAACCATCTGTTGTTATATGCACCCCTCTTAATTTTTGGGTATTCCGGTTTTTCAGCTTGGAACATGTTCTTGACGACCCGCCAGCATCAAATTATCCGAAAGAAACTTACTGCATTCTACAGTTGATACCACTGTCGAGCCATCTCGGTTAATCCCTGTCACATTTCTTTTGAATTGGTTAATCAACACATTATGTCTTACCCATTCAAGAATTATAAAAATCTATGCAATGTATTCGATTTTAACTTATGACGAATTCTGCCTACTGAAATTTTGTTACCAATATTAGAGTCAGTACACGCACATTGAAATCTAAATATTTAAACTAGCTCACAATAATTGTTAGATTTATTACAACCAAACCAAAGCAACTAGCGTCCTGTCAGTTTGAAGTCAGATATTGATTCAGGCTACATGGGTTTAGTTGAAGAATTTAACATCTATGCCACTATGCCCTCCATCAAACTGCTGGCAAACTAACGTCTTAACACTTTCGCACACTTTTCGTGGTGAATATGGAATAGGTGTAAAATGAGCCATTTGGCGGCGTTCACCGGACTGTTTGCGTTTCAGATCTACAACCAAGGGTACGTTTGGGTGGCCGACCAACGTCTGTAAATTCTGTAGGTGGTACTACCTGGGGAACATGAAACTCATGGGAGCTGAAAGGGTTAGATGAATTTGTGAGGATTGAACACGAGGTTATGCGACCATATCGCGATTTTCTTTAATCCCTGACATATTTTAAAGGCGCTTTGTTAGTAGCCACTGTTTGTGCGCGCTGCAAATACCCGCCACACGGCAACAAAAGAAATTCTAAACAATTACGTATTGTGTTTCGACAAGTGCCTTGACTTCTACTTAACGCTATAGGGTGCACGCGCCCGTGGATCAGAATTTCAGTGTTGTGAGAGGGAAGGCATTCGTCAGAACAATGCAGTTAACGATAGCGGAAGGTCTTTCCTAATTCACCTTCGAAAAACAGACTTGAGGCCAGAGATTTTGCCCCCCTTCACCACTCCATACAGCGTGATCAATTACATGAACCTGGGCATACTTCTAGACAACCGTGACAATCAAACTAACAGTCTCAATTGCAGTGCCGAACCCATGAGATAAAACTAATGAATTTCGTATGCTGCTTAGCTCGAGTTGCATTACTGTGAATAAACTAATTCCTTTTCCATTTATTTTAATGAGTTAATTAACGTCTACGAACCCAAGAGTGACATGGAGTTGCGCAACATATTACTTGTACAACTTACGCAAATTATATTCAGCTACCCTTTGTATTCCATCCCCGGTTGTATCCACACATTTTTGAAAGTTAAACAGTTTTTGTAGTAAAAAAGAAGTGGTGTTTGATCAAGAAATATCGGATTATGAATGCGTTGTGTGGATTACTTTCTATGCGCACGTGATTCTGAAAATAACTTCACTAACTGGTTTACTGGTAAACGTTATACTAACTCACAGGATGGGTAATATATCATTTCTGGTGGACGTGGTCGTGCACAGTCAATGTAACGAAAGTGATTTCCGTAGGGTGGAACTGTGAAAGTAGACAGAGAATAGGTGGTCATTTTGAGCACGAAAACTGCAGCTGAATTAGAAAAATACATCACAATTACTTAGAAGCAGATCATCTAGTTCAGTGTGAATTAACTACCACGATGCAGGTATGTGTCAATGTTATAATGCAATGACATGCTCACGACTTCAACAGATACGCTGAAGTTTTCAACAGCGATTTCCAAAAACACGAAGCAATAGCGTCTCCTCATTTTTATAACTTCTTTTTTCCATAGATCGCAAATAAATTAACATGTTCCAAACAAACAAAATTGTCTAGTTAATAGAGGATTTTGGACAAAATTTGATTCTAATGAAACGCTCTTCTCAAAATACAGCACCACTTCGTTGACTTAGAAAATTATTTGCGCGTTAAAACTCATAGTAAATAATGTGTAACCTGGATTAAAGGCCAAACATTATCCATTACTAGTAAACATCCAGAATAAAGATAAAGCTTGTCATTTCAATTACGCAATTACTGGCACAAATATATCAAATATAGGGATTGAACATCCTGACTTCTTTGTACTCCGGTTAATGCACCGAATTACGATGTCGGGTTATTGGATTAAAAGCAATTAATTGCATCTTTATTGTTCATTTTGAACCAGCGTATGCTCCAGGTTGGTAAGGAACACGCAGTAGCTAATGGCCATTGAGACATTTTTTGGTTTTCAAACTGTTGAGGGATATCTACTCTGCACTGCGTGAGCTGGGCGTGTTCATTTTCATCAAATAAATCCATAGGTCTATAGCTTGTTGTTTGCCTGTCCCTGTCCCCGTGCGTGTAGATGAAACATTATGTTGGATGTTTTGTAGGTGTAAAGAAGCAGTGGGTGGAAGTGAGTGATATGTAGACTTGATGGTGTTGCTGGATGCAACCAATTCGACAGGGAATTATGAAACAAACTGAAACAACATTCAGTCAGACATATACAGTTGGTGACCCGTATGACTAGCTTAGTATGGGGGTTCGGAAATTTGTACTGCCGGCTGTCTCTCATGTATGTGTTGATCGAGCGACATTTTAAAACTCTAACCATAATCTTTTGTGACCACAGTCAGATAATGTTGTCCATTAAGTAGAACACTTAAATGTAAAGCCGCTGAGTAAATTGCTTTTCCCCACTGGCCCGTTTTGGCGGGTGACCACTAAAGAGTTCACTCTTGTTTAGTGGAAGAAGGTGAGACAACAGATGACCCGAGTGTGGATTACTTTGTGACCAGGAATCAGGTCTTCTTAATACACGTGTATCACATTCAGAATAAACGAAATTCTGCTTGTCCTTCCTAACTACAGTACGGAGTAAAACACAAATTCGTTCTGATACGTCATATTGGGATCCACAAGCTCTTGCAGCATTGCTATTATATCGCTTATCACAACCGGTTCTAAATCCTTAGATTAAAAATATCACATTTCTATCTAAAGGCAGTCCACTGTGAATAGAAACTTAAATAGTCCAAGTATGAAAAACGAGTAACTTAGTGCCGGTGGCAGAGTTCGTGGCTTCTTGAAGACTGCCTAGTTTAACTTGTGCGTATCATACAGTGGTATGTTAGAGTCATCATTGGTTGGATTTAGTCTAATTACCACGTGCATTTGCAGTTCGCCACTTGAACAAAGTGAGATAAAGTAAGCTACACTTATGCTGTCGTAGTATTTTGCTATATTGGATCACTTTTGAACTTTTAACTAATTTAACCTGGTGGAATGACGGTCCACGAGCTATAGACATGAGCTAAAGAATAAGCTAGAAAGACTGGACGGAAATCATGAAAGATAGAAATTCTGATTAGCAAAGACAGATAGTCACAGCCTAAAAACCGGTTGCTTATGCAGACACTGTAGAGCAGATCGCGCCTAACATGTAACGGAGAGAAACTGAAAAACACTCTACGGTGCATAGATATCTTAGTTGTCAGAAACCACAATATGTTCCGTAGTTGCACTAAACTTGGCACTCACCATTCCTGACTGCGTTATATTTGCACTCAATTCCAACTGCCTCCCATGTCAGTGTACTGTGAATCCCATTGTGCGGAACGTTGTTCACTTGGGTAATTCTATAGGATTGTACATGAGCACTGTACGCCATATATCACTATGGATTGCGTCATATAGTGTACGTTTATTTCACGTTTTATTCAGTACTATGTGCTTACACCTAGGCATCTCTATTTACGCGACAATTTCTATTTAAAACTTTGGTCGTCCGAAGAGGGAAGCGATTCTGAGAAAGCAATATTAACCCTCAGCATAACTGCAGTGTTTGGCCAAGTGTTGTCACACCTACTTTGTAAATTATACTCAGAAATATCAACAGTTTTTGAAATGTATCCAGATGACCGCTTGTGAGATTCTTTGCGTTGCCTGCTTTTTCACGCAAAAAATGTATCGCGCTGAATATTCCTGAGAAAATATTTTCCGAGGAAACCTCATGAGCACACATACATTCGCCTATACGTTTTCAACGTCGTTGTTCACAATGTATATTTTCAACTAACTTTACTACAGCAAACATCGTTGATTTTGTGGATTGTCTCCACTCTAACCGACAAGTCATACAAATACAGCACTTAGCGTAACATACTCCTGGCTCTCACGTAACCTAACAGTTTGCTCGAAGTTAGAATGACATTCACAAGGACTCAGATGGCTGAAGTTCATATCAACTCACTGTTGGACAGGTGTTAGAATGTGTGATGGAATTGCTGATATTGTAAAATATACACACACAATAGATCGCGGAAACCTCAACTCAGTGACTGCTCAGCTTATCCAATCAACAGATTGTCACGGCATTGCCAATACCAGCCCGAATTCACAAGCATCCCGACAATGTTGGGACAGTTCGCAATCCACAAACAGTCAGGCGGGTGGTCATTTTCGGAGTAGGACCATTACGTCCAAGTGGCTGTTTTGTCTATATGTTTGATCTATTTTACTTCGAAAATCAGGATTCGATATGTATCTGGAACGAAGAATGGTTTCATATTATCCAATACTCTACCTGACAAAAACAAAACCACGTCCAATACTTCAAACCTAACTGACGCCTCCTAACGTTTGATCGTAATAAACTGTCGTTTTCTTAAAAAATCACTCATACTAGGCGAGGTAACTTAGAGGTGTTTCTGAACTAGTTTCCTGCGGTTCACTAATGTGTTAAAACTGTCGTAACCGTCGAGTGATTCGAACTGTGATTTGTCCCATAACAGTCTATTTGAAGTTTTAGCAACAAAACTAGTTTGTGTCAGACTGAATCGCCACACGCTTACTTTCTATTGACACCCTGAAGGCCTGGGTCTCTATGACTTGTACATGTGGATCTGATCCGACAGCGAAAAATGTCTGTTTTCAAATGAGCATGAACCATGAAGCGTTCTAGCCTTTTCAGTTGTGCCTTCATGAAAACCAGCAGTTTTCGAAGTACTGTATCAGGTACATCCGTAGTCAGAAATCGTCACGGAACTGGATCACAGTTCGTATATAAACTGCATCGTTGGGTATACACTGTGTATGCTGTGTCCGCAGGCCTAATTAGTTGCTGAAATGAAGTTCATGGTCAGTTATTTTTTAACGCTGTTATAAACATCCTGTTAAATGAGGGCGTGTTGACTTGATTATTATCCAATATTCAAAACGACTTAGAAGTGCCAGAACCTATCCACAATATGTCGACAATCCAAGCCTGATTCTCAGTAATATTGATGGATCGCTTACGACGTGGGTGAAATCGGTCCAGTTGGTTTCCAGCAGTAAAACTGACTGAGCGAAGCCAATCTACCGGCCGTTCATCTGAAAAGTTGGTAGGGAAAGGGTTTGCATAGTATTCTCTAATAATCGCCCAGACATTTTGACACTATTGAAACAAAAACTGCTGTTATGTTCATGGTTTCATATTCAGAAAACTAATGATTCTTATGTCTACAATGTTTATATTAAAAATTGTCTCGTCCCCCTAGTGAAACTGTTTTCTACAGTTAGTTCGGCTTTCCGATAACGCTGATTCCAGCATACTGCAGCATGCTTGATAACATTAGAAATTAGCAACTACGCAATAGTTGGTATACCCCAGCCGTTTGACAAGTCGTTTTCTCTTTATGCTACGTGAGCGTCACATCACTCAATCTTCATCAATGTGAATAATTTATTGCGAAACAACTGTAACAATGACTGCAACACAGAAAGTTATCAATGCAAAGTTAACTGAATAGCGGTGTATCGTTTTCTCGCCACCACAATTAATAAGCTGGTTGTCAATGCTTCACACAGTTCAACACGATTCTTCCTCAAAATAGGCATCGTAAAATTAAGGTTTCATAATGTCCTCTCTAAGAGCAGTTACTCGAGACTTAAGATGAAGTTTGACTAAATGATGGACATCATTTATGTCTTTAGGAGGTGTAGTCAATATCGNAACATCCTGTTAAATGAGGGCGTGTTGACTTGATTATTATCCAATATTCAAAACGACTTAGAAGTGCCAGAACCTATCCACAATATGTCGACAATCCAAGCCTGATTCTCAGTAATATTGATGGATCGCTTACGACGTGGGTGAAATCGGTCCAGTTGGTTTCCAGCAGTAAAACTGACTGAGCGAAGCCAATCTACCGGCCGTTCATCTGAAAAGTTGGTAGGGAAAGGGTTTGCATAGTATTCTCTAATAATCGCCCAGACATTTTGACACTATTGAAACAAAAACTGCTGTTATGTTCATGGTTTCATATTCAGAAAACTAATGATTCTTATGTCTACAATGTTTATATTAAAAATTGTCTCGTCCCCCAAGTGAAACTGTTTTCTACAGTTAGTTCGGCTTCCTGACGACGCTGATTCCAGCATACTGCAGCATGCTTGATAACATTAAAAATTAGCAACTACACAATGGTTGGTATACCCCAGCCATTTGACAAGTCAGTTCCTCTTTGAGCTACGTGGACGTCACATCATTCAAACTTCATCAATGTGAATAATTTATTGTGAAACGACTGTAATAACGACTGCAACGCAGAAAGTTACAAATGCAAAGTTAACTGAATAGCGGTGTGTCGTTTTCTCGCCACCACAATTGACAAGCTGGTTGTCAATGCTTCACTCAGTTCAACACGATTCTTCCTCAAAATAGGCATCGTAAAATTAAGGTTTCATAATGTCCTTTCTAAGAACAGTTACTCGAGACTTAAGATGAAGTTTGACTAAATGATGGACATCATTTATGTCTTTAGGAGGTGTAGTCAATATCGACCAGTGCAATTCAAGTATAAACAGTAGCCGGAAAATGTGTTCGAAAACCTCCTCTGTCCTGGACAAGTAATTCAGATAAGGCTGAAGCGTTCATCATGAATCCAATCAACGGTAGGCATGCTATCACGGAGCAACACCTGCGATCGCTAAGATAATTAACCAAAAAGTATCAACGCTTAAAACAGATGAGGGCTCTGTGGCAGCCATTTTAGACGGAGAATCATGTGCGGAGAAGATGTTGTCAGAAGTAAAATAAAAGAACCATCCTTCAACAAATTGACACTGTGGACAATGTAACTGAAGTGTACGTTCGCACAGAAAACAATCTTTGATTTCTGTCACAACTGCGCATAAGTGATGACATGTCATAGGAATCCCTCAAACTGTGTGGGTTGTCGATACCTCAGCTATAAAGCATTCCTAGCACACAATTCTGGAATGTCTTTTAGGCTTACCCAGCAAGGGCGAACTCCCATACCATAAATTGGAACGTTGGTTAGTCACTACGCTAACTCCATCAAAACGGAATTTTTAAGCCCATTATATTAAAGATGCGTTTGGATTGATCAATGACTTGAATAACAATAATGTTGCCGATGAGTTGATGTGTTTCATAGACCTTGAGATATTCTTCTTGAGAGTTCCACTACACGAACCAAATGAATATATTCGTGGGCCCATTAAATCGAGCCACTTCGCTTTGCCCCTGCCTAGTGATATTCCGAAGAAAGCCCTTATGCTTAGCACTGAAAACGTCAGCCTCCGTTTCGTTGACTATTGTTACCGCCAAATAGATGAAATTCCCATTAAAATTTCACCAGGGTACATCTTATCGTACTGCTTCATCTTGGGCATTAAGCAACAGATAAACGTAGACAGCGAATCCGTCATATTACAAACGCCAGTCGGTCCAAAAAAGCAGCAGATGACCTAGTACAGCGTCCAAATAGTCGCCATATCAGTCCGAATTCTCCTTATGAAATTTGGGGCTGACACCTGTTTGCCGTTTCTAAACTGACTCATTAGTCGCCGGGAGGATGGCTCAATTAAAAGTGCTGTCTGTAGAAGATTCACGTGTTTCGGTCAATACCAGCTCATCACACAGAACACGAATCTCTATACAGGATAGTCTTGCAGAGGAATTAGACCTGAACACATCTATACTGCCATCGAGTGGTTATTCAAACGTCTAACTAAGGCATATCGAAACCGCCGCCAAACAGGTGGCCAGTGTAAGACAGAAGAAGGTCTATGTAGAATTGCTCTTTAAGGGCGATCACAGTGTGCATCAGACAACGCAAAGATTGATTAACTTGATGAAACAAACGGTTAGCGCAACCGAACTTTGTGTATTAGCCAGAACCAGAAGCTACCTGCACCTTTAGTCAAAGGAGATCAGCCTGTCGTGTCCACATCATATTGTATCTGACAATTTATATGTAACTGCAAAGAAAGTTACATAGGCAGGACTGAAACGTACTCGGTCTCCAGAATGAAGGAACATTCACCTGAATGTGTGCAGAACTCCCTATTACAGAAGGACGGTAATGTCTTTGAAACACTCCGTCAAACGCTGTCCTCAGTTGCAAGATATCCTGACCAATAGCCACGCCTTTGGCCCTGCTTATGCATTTAGAATCCTATCACATCATACCAATCCAAGTGACGCCGTTTACTGAGGCTGTCGTAATCAATCGGCTGAAGCCACCTCCGTGTGTTCGGAAGCAGTTGTTTGTGAGCTTGACCCAGTCCTGTTACTAGCGACATGTCTTAACCCACCCAATGACTATTCATTCCACCTGCTTCTCAAAATGTTTGATATGAAAAACTGTTTAACTTTATCGTATGTTTGGTATCGACGAGTCAGTAAGAAATGTTTACATCTACCAGTTTGTTGTTCTAGCTTTTTTGTTCAAAATTCTATGCATTACTGCACGCCGCTTCTGATTCGGTGGTGAGGAAGCAGTAACATCTGTAGTGCGGTTTTCCAAATACACCTTACACATAATCGTATGTCTTAACCCACCCAATGACTATTCATTCCACCTGCTTCTCAAAATGTTCGATATGAAAAACTGTTTAACTTTATCGTATGTTTGGTATCGACGAGTCAGTAAGAAATGTTTACATCTACCAGTTTTTTCTTCTAGCTTTTTTGTTCAAAATTCAATGCATTACTGCACGTCGCTTCTGATTCGGGGGTGAGGGAGCAGTAACATCTGTAGTGCGGTTTTCCAAATACACCTTACACATAATCGACCTAAACTTTCTCAGAATGAGACAAGAAATCCAGACCTACACAAAATCACGTGGCCAGAAAAAGTTCAACAATAATTCACGCATATACTGTGCAATATACATACAGTCGGCCAGTCGGAAAAAGAATAAGTTTTCGCGATGAATCTGTTTCATTTCAGTATATACTGGCGTATCTCTTTCCTGTGGCAAAATCCTTAAATCGACATTGTGAGTGAATATATCACTCTTAATTTCTGCTCCTCAGAATGCCATACAATCCTCCTAGACGGCACTTGGTTAGTTCAAATGAAGAAACGTTTGCTGACTCAGGATTGCAAATATAAACAACTACAGTCCCTAGTTGAATTACTCCTCTAATCTCTGAATGTCAAAGAGGAGACAATATCTGACATCACTCTTACATAATTCTAGTATCTACTGTTTCATCTGTGAAGAAGAAATCTGCTGATCTACGAAAAGTCTAATTTAGTCAGTGTAAACAATAAACTACAACATAAAAGCACAATGCGGTGACATGATTAAACGATTGTGAAACCAAAGTACCACGTAGCCCTGTTACAGTGAGCAAACATTGAGCATCAGCCACATTTGAGTGCATATTTTGCATCCGGACAGACTCGTCAATCTGCCCGTTTGAAAAGAATCATCGGATTTTTGCTGTAATTGGAGATCACTATTTGTGGCTGTTGGGTCCGTTCGACACACCCCTAGGCCACTGGGTATAACAATGCAGGTAAAACCAAAACTAGCAAACTACCGGCAGAAAAATGCAGCAAAGCCTTCGTAATTGCCACTTGGCAAGACCGGATATGAGTTTAACGGTACGTAGCCAATAATCCCCACTTAAGGTGACAACAACCGAAAATCCGATTTTGGCTAGGGAAAAGGTGCACAGTGGCACTCATTCTAATACAGATATGCTAGTTGAAATTTCTATTTGAAGACGACCTTGGTGGCCAAACGCGTGAGGTCTACAGTTTGCTTCCGTCAACAATTGACCACCGAATTTTACCCGACGCAGCCCTAACACTGCTAAACGTTGTCAAAATTAGTTTCGGGTTTCGAAAAATGGTGAGTAGTGGTAGCAGTAGTAGTAGTAATGGTAGTAGTAGCAGTAGTAGTAGTAGTAGTAGTTTACCTGACAAGGCTGTCTGTTGACCTCAGTTATCTTATGCTCTTTGGTAAGTCGAATGGAATCACTCACACCGCCTTATACACACTCAACTGTTTTATTAATAGACTCATGGAGAGTCGTAATGTGTTGCTATCAGCGGCTGTCAAGGAATCTTTCACGGATTGCGTGATTTTGACAAGCAGAACAAAGTTACACATGCATCTATCCCGGTACCTTTATGTGATATTTGATATAATGCCGTTTGATAAGTTGTCATGTTTTTCATGCTTATTTGATGTTTTGGATGCTATCTTATGTGTTCTCTAAATTATGAATGAAATTGGCATTATTACGTGACGGTTTTGGAAAGAAAGCGCCTGTATGTCATTGGTTTGTGCAGTCAACTTCTTGGCTAAACTTGAGGTCTTTCAGCAAGCTGAATATCATGGGAACTTTCAGTAGAAGTCGTCCCAGTTAGTCGTAATATTTGAGTATCTGTAATTTAGAGCGGACCGGGAATAAACAAGCCTGGGGATCATAGAACTCTGAAAATCTCTCAACATTCACATGTATTAACACTATATTATTAAAGCACTGTTTTTCCGGAGTTCCAGGTTTTTCCGGGAAGGACATACTGAAATCCAGAAACACCTCAACCATATTTCTAAATTCGATAGGCAAAACATGTGGTAAACAGTATATTACATAAACATAACACAACAATTCACTCTAACTTCACAGTTAGTAAAACTGACTGACAGTATTTGGGCCGTTAAGACGCGACGAAGGGATCAATAAAACCTAAGGCGAGAAGAATAAATTTCCCTCATTTTGATAAACAACGATCACTGTCGTTCGTATAACACAGCTCATTATGCTATGATTTCTACTGGCGACGATGACGATTAAGTAAGATTACACTGTGTAGTCTTTCGTCACTGATATATATATATATATAATATAAGCTTGTACGTCATTCGCCATGCTGTCGCTATTCTTCTAAATTTTAGATGGTTCGATAAGTAGAAATTATGGACCGCGTTAAGTTAATTGATTAGATTGGAACGCTGCTCTTCACCAAGTTGAAGTATGTTATGGAGATGGAGGGCACGCATTTCCGCGTTCCATCATTTTGCCACCGTTCAAAACAAAAGTGGAAAGCGACAATGATTTCATAAACCTCAACGATTAAAACTGGCATGAGATAACCTGAATCATTCGTAGCAGCATTGCCTCAACTGTCTTATATGTACTGAACGCTAGAATTCATGAAACAAACTAATTCTGACCAAGTTTAAGTTCCGATGAGAAGGGCGGAACAGAGATGGGGTGAGCTCCATGGTCCCTGTGCACAAACAGTTGTTCCTCAATCAGACGTCACAGCTACCTCTGGCGGCTCCATACAGAACGTGGTCTTCTTTTGAGAGGACCTTTTGGTATGCTGTAAATATATTACTAAGATTCTTGATAAGTCATAAGGGTTAAGGTACGCCCCACTGTCAAACGGTGGTCTCGTTCGATGTAACTTAACGCGTTTTAATGTATACTGTATCAAACATGGACGTGGCATGGCAGCCGAAAGGGAGATAAGATACAAGTGACATTACATCCAACTAGACTATCAATTTTGATAACAGCCACGCTCCTGTAACCTATCGTGTTGAATAGCAGTGTACATTCTTCACAAGCATCGGCATTACATTAGCAGTATTTGCTTACTGAATGAGGCCGATAACTGTCGGACAAAAGGAAACCAGCACTGCAAATACCTTTCTAACCTACAACGAAAATATATTCGTACAGACGCCTCTTCAATAGAACAAGTCACGAATGTACAATTATCTCGAAATATACACAACCGAACACCACAATTTAATTTATTATAAGCGGTGTCTTACTTGGGTTTTCTCGAATAATGGTTATTTCAGACAGATCTATATAGCGAAATCAAAGTGCGGATAAGTATGAAATAGTGTCAGTCATGTTTTTAAAGTCAAATAACAGCCAGGAGAACTTTTGTAAGTGCATATCAAGTTAGCTGGAGAAAATTGTCACAAACGATCACCATTTAGTTGTCAGTTTTATGAGTATGATTACAAACAACTGGTTGGGTGCAATGGGTTGAACTGCAGAAACATCTGATTGGCACTTCTATACTCAGATATATTTCCCTGTAGGAGTCTTCCCACTAGTCGCGCAAACCTAGTATTTTAGTCTTGTTACAGCTGATCGATAGCCGATATCCTTCTAATACCAGGGCTCGACCTAATACTCACTATCTGATGACGTGATAGCAGCCAATACTGTTTCATTTTCAAAGGGGAAGGTTTACAAAATTATCATGAAATGACGATAATTGGCAAGATGTGTGGTAATGACAGCCTTGACCAAGCAACACGGTTGACTGTTCGTGAAGCATGCCAGTTCAGGATTTTGCTTGTCTGGTGTAGTCAACCATGAAAGAAAGGTTCCGTAATGAAAGAGATTAATACCATTACTTTGTCGGCACAGTTGAGGAACATTGCCTTACGGTTCCGGTCAATCACTTCCAATGTGCACAACTGTCCGCTGTGGCAGGTTTTAATCAGTTCTGTCAACCTACGTAATAGAGTTAAACGTTGACAGGCAACTGACGTGAGTTTTTGGCGCATCCAGAAAGTGATGAACCAAGATAGTCTGGTGTTTCTCTCATATCACACATGTGTTCGCTATCAAACTCACACGAATCATTGTCTAACTACATTCTTCCATGATATTCTTAGCCACGTGTGCTACGTCAAATGACAGAAGCATTGTACCGTGCCTCTTGAGGAAAGTTCAATAGTAGACATACTGTTTTTTGTTTTCCACAAATACCGATATATTTTTGTTAACACTCATTTGACATTAAAGTTTCCCCAGAGAAAGCCTATTTTGATTCGTGTGTTTTCAATATACTCAGGATTCTGCCAAAGTGCTAATTCACCGCGCAGTGCTTCTCTTCGATGCAGAGAACCGCAGCATGATTTTGGTGCAATGTTAATCAGAGGTATCCAAACGTACGCTGAAATTCAACAGCCTGTCAAATCAGTTGTTTGCTGAACGCTCCAAATATCCATCGTCTAAGATACTTACCGCCTTGCTGTTATTTAAAATATTGCAAACTTCTATGAACGCAACAGGCTGATTTTTCTTCCTGTTCCATTGCGTAAAAAAGCCTCCATTTCAAACCTCTGTAAAATACGCCTGGTAGCACATAAATCTCTAGTAAAATATGTGCGTCTTCAACTGTCTATCTGCATGAAAGCGTTATAGAAATCCGCTCTCATGCAATTACATAGAAGCAAGTAAACCTATCTTGGAGTGGAGGATATGCAACAAGTTGAGTTCATCTCATTCATATAATCGATTCATCTGCAATGTTTAGTGAAACAACCGATGCCAAAAATACTGTTAATGAACGGCATTGGCATTTTGATGGTCACTGTTTACGTGCACGAGAGTAATCTGCTCATAAGAAGCGGTCCACGTTGTTAAATACTAAACACTGGCTGAATTGTCAGTGCATACTGTGTGATGCCGGTCTACAGGTACTGCGAAAATCAAAGGCACTCCAGTAAATGACACAGGGCCGTCAGTTTTCCCACTCATAGCAGCCGTCCCAACTTCACCGTGCCAAAAGTTGGATGGTACGATCGACTCAGAACAACCGAAATCAAAATTGCAAAATGTCTATTGACATATCAGTTGTAGAAAAGAAATTTGTTTCTGGTTATTACACAAGTGCTTGAAAGTTCCTAGAGAACAATTTCGTCTCTACGAATTTAAATTTGTCACTTCATCTCTCTTATGCTTCACAGAACACATAAGCTGGATCAGTCAGGCTGATGTAACAAGCTGGTCGGAGACCAAATTTGATGGGCTTATTTCGTCCGACTGATCAGAACACGATCGGTATCCGACGCATAATTGACAACAACTCGTTTTGTTAAAGTTAAACTTGTTTGCGAGTGTCATTATCATGAACAATAGAAAAACAGAATCACCGTAATCTGTTTGAGGATGGTCATGGCTAATCAATATGCTTCCACTAATCGTCCTTTCATGGCTAACGTGAAATCTACTTCGATTCATATAGTGACCGCTAAGTCATGCGTACACACAGTCTATCGCACATGACCAGATGTTTCATTGCCAGCTGAGTATAGTATGTCATGCGCAACATTGTTGGTTTCCCGCCATTGGTCTAACACGCTCAAAACCAGTGAGCGCTCCCATGTGTACAGGTGCACATGGATGAATAAATATCTAGATCGAAGTTAGCTTTGCCAAACAAGAGGGGAGGTGTTTATAAAGCCGAATGTCAGAATTTCAACGCTTGATGACGTTCACAAATATCGGTCATTAATTCACGCTGATCGCGGCACGGTAAAATAGCCTTTATACTACTGGGGGCTTTCTGGGAAATACACTGAGAAGTTACTCTGTCACTATCATCAGCTACACTGAAAAATGTCTGTGCAGCTGAGGCCTACTTTAATAAAATAATTACAGATTAGAAAATCCTGTTTCAGGTTGCTCTTAGATAGAAAATTTATGCAGCTCGCGTTCACACACAGTGATAGCTAGGGTAGTTAATTTCATATTGTACTTCAAGATTCTAAATTGTGTGCAGCAACCGACAGAACCAGTAGATAAAAATCATGCCACTCACCAAGTTACTTTTGATTTTTTGCATGCCACCGTTCTCATATACTTGAGAGAAGCCTTACAGCATACACGAGTGTATTTAGTGAATGACAACGTAAGCAACATGTAGTCTCATTGTGTCTCAGTAGATCACGTCATTTGGTAAGATATATCATAAAATAAACTTGAGATCCATATTACGCGAAATTCATACCTGAATGATCTGTGCTTGATTTTGCTGAAAGGAAGAGGTAACATCTCACATGATTAACTGACACATGCAACCAGTCAGGTTAAATTGCAAAATCAGCAAACCATTACTTTTTTGGACCAGTTACACTTTTCAAGTCAGACGAATTTGTTCGGAGCCTTTGCATTTATTTAGTTTCCCTTGCTGAAGGGAAGGGTTGTGTGAATGTGACTGCTATTATTGAATACGAGTGTTGTCATGCTTTAGATTAGCTCATTCTCAAACTACTCATCAGTAACTTGCATTTCCAAATAATGTTTTCAGTTATTTCTGTGGAGAGTAATAAAACATAACCACTTTTAAACAGTGGCTAAGGTCTAAACCCAATTGGCGTGGACATTTTGCAAAGTGCTGTCGGCTGACTCCTAATAAAAAAAATTTGTATATCAATAAAAACCAGTTTATGATATCCGCTTCGCTTGCTCTGTCAATGGACGTTTTGACAAGAGGAGAATCAATTGTTCGCCGTGTGTTGGTAAGGAACAGTTTATCTCGGAAAGCAACTTTATCAGTAATCAGAACCATTGCCGTCTCTCACAAATTCTCAAAGACCTTTCACCTGACCCATTTTAAGAAACGAACCATATTCTAATTTTACTCTAGTTAAAGCTCTCTACTAGTCGACTTCCGTAACGTGACCTTGACCAGCACTACGACCACTTAGTTATAAAGTTACTGCACTGATTTCTGCACCAGTGGCCTCATAGTTGGCACAAAGAAATTATATTTGCAAACTCCCGGCCACATTTCTCTGCATGTGACACTCAAATTATCCAATCGTTCAGAGAGGAAACAGTCACTGTCCCGTTAGCTACAATCGATGACTTTATGACTACGATTTCCTTGCAAGTGGAGTTCAAACAAATCTTTGAACCGATGAGCAAAGGTTGGTTGCTTTATGGACACGTTACCAGAATTCTACTAATGACGTGGGCGAGGGTACGCACTACTCAGGAGNAAAATAACTCATACCTGAATGAGCTGTGCTCACATGATTAACTGATACATGCAACCAGTCAGGTCAAATTGCAAAATCAGTAATTAGCCAGTTACACATCTCAAGTCCGTCACGTTTGTTCGAAGCCTTTGCATTTAGTTGAGATTTTCTGCTGGAGGGAAGGGTTGTGTGAATGCGACTGCTGCTGTCCAATACGAGTTTTGTTTAGCCTGAAATTAGCCTAATCTTTAACCACTCATCGGTAACTCGCATTTCAAAATAACGCTTCCAATTCGTTTTCTGGAGAGGAATGAAGCACAACCAGGACTTTCATACACAGTGGCTCAGGTCCAAACCCAATTGACGTGACACTGATTGCTGCACCAGTGGCCTCATATTTGGCACAAATAAATTATATGCGCAAACTCTCGGCCACATTTGCCTAAATGTGACGCTCAGATTGTCCGACCGTTCAGAGAGGAGACAGTCACTGTCCCGTTAACGTCAATCGATGAACTTATGAATACGACTTCTCTGCAAGTGGAGTTCAAACAAATCTTTGAACTGATGAGCAAAGATTGGTTGCTTTATGGACACGTTACCATAAGTCTAGTATCGATTTAGGCGAGGGTATGCATTATTCAGGAGCTCCATCATGAATGAGACGAGCATAGTGCTTCTTCTCAAACGGAGCTGTCCGAAGAATTGATTAAAATCCAACTGCTGTTACTAGCTGTGAGTGTTTGTCAGCCTCTTTTTATCAGCTGTAGGTTGCATATTCTTAATCTAGGATAAATCTTAACGAACGTGATAAATGTGTACATCTCTCTAGCAGTGTATCTTATAGAGGCTTCGTTGACAAAAACCAACATCACGCTTCTCGGAAGTTTAAGATAGTTTGTTACTCTACAACGATATCATTACTGTGATAAATTTCAGGTCGGAAAGCAGTCTGTAACGGTGTCTACGAGCACAGCTCAATTCTGAAGACGCGTAAGGTGGGTCCGTGAGATAAGTGACTGTTCATTCCGGTTGCCTCAATAGGTGCATCGTTTTTCAATATTGGTCACACTGTTATGATTAGCCGTGTCTAAAACCCGGTAGATTTTCATCCGCCAGATGACATACAACTCCAAACTGAAAAGTTGTATTCGTCTGTTTCACAAAAGACATCTACCAGCTGAGACTTTTTGAGCTGGGTTATTTAGAGATAAAACTTTGCATACTGTGTTATATACGAAGTTGATTAGGCTATTTAGAAACGTCAGCAGCCTTTCGAGGATAGGAGGTTTCCTGTGAAGTCATTCAAATAATCTTGACCACGGTAGCTTGCCCACTTGAATGGCTGAGGGACGGGGATTTGTCAGTTGAGATTATTTTGGTTGTAAGTCTGTTCGGATTTATGGGTAAGTGGTTAGTCGACACATTCTTCACCATCTAACACATTCCGTTGTGTTTTTATGTTTTAGGAAAATAACTGTAGATTAACCAGGGTAGGCCGGTTATCGTGAAACCTACTGCTCTCTAAATTTACTTCGAGACTAGAATTTTTCTACACGAATATGTGGTTAAGATCATTAGAAAATAAAATGTAGTGGCACCATTGGTATGACTGGCGCACTCAAGGTGTGTTGACCACCACGGTCAGCTCGTGACCTTAATTTTCTGAACGTTTGGTCAAGTTATTCAGTAAAACAGCAGAAGTGGACAAATCTCTTCCGTGTACTTCTGATGACATTGTAACATATCGCCCATGCTATAGACGACACCAATCAGGTCATTTTATTCACTTAATTCATGTAGTCACTGTCTGAACTATCCACACAGCATGGATCACTTAAACGGTCAAAAGTCTTCAGTGAATAGATCATTCACTAATGATGGAGCAAATAGCCAAATTCAGATCCTGATAAAAAATGCTTGTCAATACTTACGTGAGAAATACTTCCTGGCAGCCATAAGTGTGATGACAGCACCCTATATGATTGAAATAGTCGGACGAAGTAGGCATATTATGTGTTTCGAAGTACGTTTGAGTCGACATTAGGACTGAAACAGGATGCTACGGAATGAAAGTCATCACGTTAGTTACACCTGATTCATTCAACAACCCAAGTGCTTTTAAGTGAGGAAATCACTCGTGAAACTGTTAATGGTTAAAGGTGCAGTCTTCGATGAACCTGCTGTAGAGCCCGCTTATTATATCGCTTAGCTGGGCAACTCAACATTGCCTGTTGAAATTAAGTACTCCTTCATCAGTGCGAACCTGTCGTGAGGAGCCTAATGTTTTCTCAGTGAAAATAGCTCTTTTTTACTGGCCGTACCATGAGCACGTAATGACCGGTTGTTGTGAACGTGACACGATAGTTATGACTGTACCACGTTTTCCAAGCCACTGTCGTGGTCCAATTTCATTAACTGATATTAATTTGTCGTCAGGGCAGCTGCTCTTAAATCAGAGTGTTGAAGGCACTCTGGAAATTATTGTGTTCACGGGTGACTGGTTGAAAAGTCCTGTAGTATTCTTTGAACAGCAATGATCAACAACCGGTTGAGGGTATTTTTATGACGGCTAACTGTCATTCGGATAGAATAGTTGGGACTTGCTCAAGTAAGTATTATTTACTCATATTGTCTTCAAACAGAAATGAAAGCCATGATGACTCACTTTATCTCGAAGATTTTGATTAACTTCAAATATAGTAGAGGTTGCGGTGTGTAAGTGTGCCGCAGTAGAATATCATTTTCCAAATCCCTCAATGCGTTACGCCTTTCTCTTTCAGGTTCCTGTATTGTTGAGTCTTTTAACACTGTTGTTCTCCCATCCTGAGCTTTGGAAGTGGAGAAACTTTCCAAGCCATGCTTTCAAAATCTGCTGTTCAAATTTACACCACCAGGCAGGAAACCACCCTTTTTCCATTTGCGCTTCAATACTTCCCAGTCATGTCAACTCGGTCTTATTTCCTAGACTTTACCTTCCTCATGGGGGTAAACGAGTGGATGCGATGCAATACAGACAACTTTTGCAGCACTCGAGTTCATCAGTTCCAGAGACTAATCTTGACAACGACGAGCGTCAATAATATAACGGCACTTTTTCGTGAAAAACCTTCCGCACAACAGAGTTAATTAGCAGTGTAACTGCGTGAACTTTCCGCTAGTAATATCGCCTCATAAACTGCTTTAGTTGCAGATAGAACATCTAGGGGAAATGAAAGTCGATGTCTGCTGGAGTGCGCTCGGAAGCAAAGTCAACAACAGTTTACACGATTTACCACCAGCTTTTGTTCCCTTCAATTAAGTACATACTACAGCATAGAATCGAACAAGACTAACCCATAGAAACCAAAGCCACGGACAAAACAGTGATCATTTGTCACAACTACCTAA
Organism: Paragonimus westermani; assembly: GCA_008508345.1. Taxonomy (NCBI): domain Eukaryota; kingdom Metazoa; phylum Platyhelminthes; class Trematoda; order Plagiorchiida; family Troglotrematidae; genus Paragonimus; species Paragonimus westermani. The sequence continues at coordinate 6,896 of QNGE01004719.1, read as the reverse complement.
GGCCGTAGACTATGTCTTTTTGCTTTCTTGAAGTGATTATCTACGTGGAATAGGTGGAGGGATAACGGGTCGGAAGTGCAGGAAACTCTGCTTCTGTACATTTCGAACGTGAGCTCGAACAGACTTCTATGAATATTGCTACGAAATTGATGTAACGCAGAAAACCAGAATCTTTGAACGCACGTCGTTTATTTCCTTACGGAAATCGGATGAGCAAGTCCATAGCCACCAAAATCGTACGTATGATCAACAGTCGGATTGTGCTTTATTTTGCTGAGACGATTTCCAGCCCTGTATTACAGCCAACAGTCGGAAGTACCCATCAACCCGAAGCTGGAATGGGTCGGACTCCTATTTATTTTAGCTAGTCCCATATGACTCACCAAGCGAAATGTTACGATTTGAGAGCGTTTTAATTCACGGGTTACCCTGACCAACCAGCCGAGTCTGGTTGAAGGCGAGTGCCTGAAAGTTAGCTCTACATTAGCAGGTTAAATGCGTTATCTCGTGAGAAGGATGTACTAAAATGCATAAGCAGCCTTGAGGCAGTTCAGTCGGTGACTATCTATTTCTCGATCAATAGCTATCACCACTACCAGTGGGCTAGATGTCCACCATGATGCAAATGTAAGCAAAGGTAAGCAAGATTTACACAAGTAAAAATGTGAATTAGACTATAAGAACGTGGCGCGAGCAGCCGGAGGCACCACGGAGGTTTTGTGAAAGCAANGCAGAAAACCAGAATCTTTGAACGCACGTCGTTTATTTCCTTACGGAAATCGGATGAGCAAGTCCATAGCCACCAAAATCGTACGTATGATCAACAGTCGGATTGTGCTTTATTTTGCTGAGACGATTTCCAGCCCTGTATTACAGCCAACAGTCGGAAGTACCCATCAACCCGAAGCTGGAATGGGTCGGACTCCTATTTATTTTAGCTAGTCCCATATGACTCACCAAGCGAAATGTTACGATTTGAGAGCGTTTTAATTCACGGGTTACCCTGACCAACCAGCCGAGACTGGTTGAAGGCGAGTGCCTGAAAGTTAGCTCTATACTATCAGGTTAAATGCGTTATCTCGTGAGAAGGATGTACTAAAATGCATAAGCAGCCTTGAGGCGGTTCAGTCGGTGACTATCTATTTCTCGATCAATAGCTATCACCACTACCAGTGGGCTAGATGTCCACCATGATGCAAATGTAAGCAAAGGTAAGCAAGATTTACACAAGTAAAAATGTGAATTAGACTATAAGAACGTGGCGCGAGCAGCCGGAGGCACCACGGAGGTTTTGTGAAAGCAAACGTTATCTTCAGATCTTCTAACGGCCACACATTTGAATAGTCCAAGTTCAAACCTTATGAATTTGCTAATTGCAAGTAACCATTTTATCGCCAGTTAGAAGTTAGTCACTGTATTTCCGGAACACAGGGACTGATAAATGCAAGTTCAAGACTCACGGACTACTGGAGGACTGAATAATGCGGAACCGTAAAAGGTTCTCTAATATCGTTCCGGCGAATCTAAGTTTTCATGATGGTAACCACCGTGGGCACGTGGCGGTATGTTGTCCCTTAGTGAAAAAATATGTAAAACGGCATGTTTCACTTGCGACAGTTGGTCTGAGAGATCGTTATGAAGAGGGGACTGTCGAAACAGTCGCAAAACTGTTGCCTGAGGAGGTCCACAGTTATTCCGTTAAATTAATCAGCGTGTCCTTGCAGTGTAGGTAAAAGGCTGTGGTGTTTCCGAGTAGGTTGAAACGTTTCCACTCACCGCTAGTCCGAAGTAGGTGAGAAAATCAACGCTAATGATTGAGTGCTATACGCGTGCGATGGTAAGCGTCCAGTGGAACTGCTGCCAGAGACCTGGGTAATAAGTGAGTGGTTTTTCTTCGAAGGTACGTATACTGGTGCGATTTGCAGTCCATACAATATACGACGCTGGTTTGAGGATTGTCACCAGTGGGTGGAGTAATAGTAAATTTGGCACCCGTATCAGTTAGAAATTTGAGGGATGCTGACCGTTGGAATACACAAGACAGATGGCGTAGGTAATGGTCATTGGAAGTCGTCGTATATACTGACTAGCTTGACCGTTTCTCGTCTGATTTTGACCGTTCTGGAAGAGTCAAGAGTGAGTGATCACACGCTCCAAATCGGCAGTGGTATTAGCGAACACACGTCTCTGTCATACGCATGACCGACTCCATGTGCAAAGGCAACCGTGAAAGGGCTGCATGGATTTTGAAAACTCTTGTCGGAGGGTTCTGGAGCCGCAAGGCACTCCTACTTGAATTATGTGCTGAGGGTCCTGATTGTGATGTATTTTATCGGTCAAATTTGTTGGTTTAGTCAACGCTGTGTTCTTCTTTGAAGTCGCCGACGTGTAGCGGAGCTCGTGGGGGAGGATCTGAAGTTACAATTTGAGTGTGGCCCCCACTTCAACGTTGGAAAGTAGCCTGCGGAGTTCTTCCTCGTCAAAAGCTGCCATCTCGTTAATGAAGTCTAATTTGAAGACATTTAAATGATTCTTAGCCTTGCGCTCACAAATCTTGGAAGAGATGTTTGTTCTTGCCTCGAATCAATTTGACAACGTATTATGCATTTGCAAAGAGGCAACTGATGTAGAGTGTGCAAGAAAATACGGCAAAATGTGAAATATCTCCTGATGATCTATATGTTGTCTACTTGAGTTCACTTTGTGAGGAAAGACCGCCTTATGAGGAAGAAATTGAGTCATTTTCCTCAGACTCTACCTAGTTAATTTATGCCGCCGCAGTTCATGTAATATTTGATTGTGGTATTGTACATGCACTGAGGACAATGTACTCTTCTTAGTGGACGGCCATCTCAATTATATATACGAACTCATTGAATTATGTTTCAAACAGACAAATTATTCACCCGAGATTATCCGTTTTGTTGAGGAAAATCGATGGCTCATTCATACGTTTATCCAGGGGGACCTTGGGAACAGCATTGCTCAACAGCGAAAAACAAAGTTGAGCAACTCAGGTAGTGTGATCCATGCAAATATGAACACATTACTAACTGCCGCTGCGTGACACTGGTGTAGTTTGGATGCATCATAACATTATACTACTTGTGATTGTTCAGGCGTAGATATACTGTTGGGCATTGAAGTGGGTCGCGTAAAATTCACGGGCCTCCAGAATGCACTAAAGCAAGAATTGACATTGTAAACACACGAATATGGCATTGGCAAGTATGGTGTTCCAAGTTTATTGTTGTGTAAAAATGGGCGTTTGTTTTGGAGTTGGCATTTTGGCATGTACCACCTGCGTTTGGTTTCCGAATAAAAATCGTCGTTTTCCTCATATTCTTGGCTCACAGCAGTTGGTACCGTGACTAGGATTGGACGCGAAGATGTCATGACAACAATCGTTCAAGAATGGGTACATCCAGATCTTCCCAGAAGAAGTCGGGGGTGGGAGTGATGTAATCGGGTTCAAGACAGGCCGGTTGAAGCTAGTGACTCCAAGAGTGGTGCTCAAGTACGAGTTGCACATGACGCAGTAATGAAAATGTGTCCTGGGTGGGCCGCCGCAAAAGAGGTGTTGATTGCCTGCTCCGGCAGCTCTTCGGACCCCAGGAAGCACTGTGATGGTTTAAAGTCGTCCGGCTTCCCCTAGAAGAAACGCTCTTGTTTATGACGTGCTACTGCGGACAGCATTGTCAAAAGCGTCGCCGGAATTGCACAAGGATTTGGAACATGACTTGCTGATCGATTATCTCACGGATAAAATGACACAATCCGAAAGCGTCTGACGAATGCTCTCGTCGCACTTTTGATGACTTCTGTGAAACCGGCTATCGCGGTATGCCAATAGCTAAGGAAAAACTGCTTTATTGTAGGGGAGCTGGAAGATACCAAGCCATGGAAGATGAACTGGTTTCAAACTACAATAAAACTGCTAATACAGGACGTAAAATGTGTAACAGGGTCGAGAGTTTTAGGCAACTGCAAAAGTTTTGTCGCTAGGCATAAATAACAGTTCAGCGGAATGATTTTGCTTGGGAAAGAAGAACGGTGGAAAGTGCGATAGATAAGACGGCAGTTCAGGCCGAAGTGGAAACCAGTGAACTTTGGGAATACTGTTTGACTGATATGGAGACTTCGATTTCGTTGATTGAGCCGAGACCATAGATGATTCTTCAGTCATATGCAATGACACTTCGGACAGTGAATGGGCTCACGCTCAACTTTAATGTCTTGTTTGGGTATGATTTGCGGGTCAGGGACGACGCAGTCCAACGGCATTTGTGATTTCTCCCGTCGCACTTCACAGTGTATTTCACCGTGACCCTTCTGGAACATGGTAAGCTTGTAACAAATGTGGACGTGTTTATGGTAAAGAAAAAGCATAAATAAATGCTTTGGTAAACTGAAGCAAAAACACCTGAATCGATCCCAAATTTTGATAGTTGCTGCTTGGAATGGGTGTGTAGATTCCGAGAGCTGATAACATTAAAGCGCAATCCGTGAGGCCATTATTGCCGGATGGAACGTGAGTTCTCGAATGTGCCAAGCGATGTTAGTATTCTGAGCACAGAAGCCCAGCACGCTTACATCAGGGAAGCGAACGACAACAGGAAGACATGATGAAAGAAAGATTCACCAAGCAGTCGGATTGCCAGTTTAACTCCACGTGGTGTTAGTAACGAACGGCAATGGGAAATTCTCACAAGCTACAGAACGCCACAGTAATCACAGAGTTGAACTTGCTGCCTGGATATTAGTGGGTTCTAACCAACTAGTGGGATCGAAATAAAGTAGCTTTCACTGTGAGTTCGAACGTACACCGTATGAATCGTCGTATGAACCGCTATCTGCGTTCACACGATTGAAAGCCAACGTGTGGAACGAAGTATCCAACATTATTCTAATCTGAAACAATATCGCCGTCAAGCAGTCCATTGTGTCAGTGCATGCTAACATGCTGCTGTGTTGCAGAAGATCGATCAAACCGGCCTTCGAGCTATAGTCTGAGTTCACAACTGCTGAAGCTAGCCGTGATACCATTCGATCACAATTCAGCGACAGCGAGGTCCAAACACTACCCAGTTTTCTGATGACGACTAGCACTACGCGACCTCACTGTCCAAGGTGCTGTTGCGACGGTCTCCTCGTTGCGTTTGCTTTCATAGCCGCCTCGTTGAAATCCTTACTTAAATTGCGTAATCCTCATCTGAACTACTGGAAAATGGTCGATGTTCTTCGTCAAAAAACAATCAAGATATCGGTAAAAGTTCACAATTGAAATCACCATTTGTTAAAAAATCTTGATTGTTGCAACGGGTTCATTTGACTTAGAGATCGCGGCTCTGTTGAAATAGGAGGAGGGTATAGCCGAATATACAAGCCAGTTACCAATGCCCCTCAAACAAAACCATTCAGTGACGTAAAAGAGGTGTTTGCCATTGGTGTGGACCTTAGATAAATGGGGACTATACTCGTTAAGTCAAAGTTTTCGTGCTTGGACTCACCGCATACCATTGTAGTGAAGTTAACTCAGAGGTGGTTCCACATGGGTAGTTGGCCAGTTGGACTTTAAGACTGAAGCAGTGCGAATATGTAACTCGCTGTGCGTCTGGAAGATAAACCGTTTCCATGCTTCACTCTGTTTATTGCACCACATGGATGACGTCTGCAACAATGTCACCTGCGTATGAAGTACGAAGCTGGCGAAGAGTCCCGTTTAGTGCAGGCGGCATCCGGGGTGGATACAACCACTCAGGTGGTGACTGACCAGCTGCCGTCGGAAGAATAACCTATGGAGGGGAAGAACACGCGGGACGCAAAGCTGTCAGAGTGCACTGGTCAGTCGTGTGGTTAAATTGTGGCGGAATTTCAGTGCATTAATTGGGGAACGAAGTCAGCTGGTTATATCGGCTTAGCTGAGAATGAAACTCGCTCTGTGTCATAAACTGGGTCATGGAAGTTGTCATGAAACCTGTTGAAATGAACCGTTTGCTGTTCGGGAATAAACGAAGAGGGGGCGAAAGTGGGTGACGGCTTTTCAACCATGTTTGATGCTAAATAAGAATAAATACTGGAATGCATATTGCACCCAACCAACCCCAGTCAGAAAAATTGGGGAATCCTGATCAGCGGACGCTATGAGCCTCTGTGAACTAATGACCCGTGGAAGCAGATGCATATTGTTCAGAATGGAACATTTTAGAAAAAACATGGAAGCAGTTGTTATAGGTGATCAATATGCGGGATTTGCATACAAGGCACTGATTCAATACATCGCTGTACATCATAGAGTGTTACTTAGAATATCGGCCAATAACAACCGAATCTGTAAATTAACTGCAGGAACGGTTTAGATCAACTGGGAATCAAGGACGTTTGCACAGTACCATACCGCATCCAGTGCAACGAATTGACTACATTAAACGATCGCACAGAAAGGATATTGGTTAGCTTCGAAAGGAAGGAAGTGGAACGAGACGTTACTACTGACTGTTTGGATTAGTTGGCTCGTTCGAAAATACCCACTCAGGTCAGAAGGACGACAAATTAGCGAACAAGGTATCATGAACGAAAGGGAGACTAATTACCTGAGTGCAGAGATTGAACAGGTTATATTTTATATTTGATTTGATATTTTTTGACAATTTCGTTCTGCTAAAACAAAAACGAACTCCGTGCAATATCTGATAGGTGAGTGTTCAAATATAAGCTGTTCATGTATAATAATTACCCAATGCTTGCGGTGGAGTCGAATCTTAGGTCACCATCTGTGAATAGGGAACTCGCGTTTGTTAGTCTGCTTCTCAAGGGAGACTACATGGATGAAATTATCTCGAGGAAGCTTAGAAATTCAGTCGAAACAACTCACTCTGTACCTCACTTGTGAATGA
>QNGE01004718.1:0-56517 GCA_008508345.1 Paragonimus westermani | reverse complement strand
ATCAGTTGCTAGAACAGGCGAAGCTGAATGTTAGTCAGGCTTCTTGAGATCAACTCATCAGTGGTAGGTGTCAGATCAGGCGGCTTGCATTCACGTTAATTTCCCAGTGTAGCTCACGTTCCGTGAGACTATATCACNTATATCACTAAAAAAACATATTTCTGAAAGATTGCTGCCGTTTTGCAAACAGTGATAGGCTGTCCAAATACCGGCTGGTACGTCCCAAACCCTGGAAGAATGATTTTTCATGTAAGACACATTGCTTTTACTTCCGGGAGTTCTTCAATTAAACCTTGGTAAGCGGCCACGTTGACTGTTGAGTAATATTCGACAGAAAAGCTCTGATCCATCACAATAGTTCTGTGAATGTTCCACATTTGACCACAACATTTTAACGAAAGCATAAATTAACGCCTATTGTCGGTGAACCAATCAACCTCATATTTATTGTTGGATTAGTGTTCACATAACATTAGACTGACGAGCAACCATCAGATCATCACTAAACTTCCAAAACCACACTAAGAGTGACACAAGATGACCGTCTACGCCAGCATCGTCTCAAGATCTGACAATTCCAGATGCCTTATTTCATACAGCAGAATGGACCACATGTGTACGGCCCATGGCAGGTAAAATGTGTTGTATCGCAGATTGCAACTTTTTCGCTCACAACTGCTTTAAGATGACATCATCGAGCTTGCGTGAACCCGAAAGGACCGATCACCTAGCTCGACTGCACTGAACAAGTCTTATAACAGTTTAGCCTCTGACTTTCTGGTCCTTCCAATGATCACTTCTATTAAAAGAGTGTAAGGGAAGTCACGTGGAAGTGATTCTGACGGGTCTTCCAATTCGACTGCGACACCGAAAAGGAATGGATTGTATCATACATGAAAACTTCATTCCCCCTCATTTTATTCGCCTGGTGTTGTATCAAGGGCAATTTTGAGGAAATACTCTGTTCCGTTTTGATGTCAATGTCCGCACCACCGTCGAGCGTTGTTCACACAGAAAGGCGGCAAAATCATTGTTTGGAAAAAGTAAGGGAACTCACCAATTTTGTGGGGACCTAATCAGTCAACTAAAACAAATGTCTAAAATCTGGTATCACCAGAACAGTGCAGTGACGGTAATGGATAAGTGTAAAAGGTGTGCTCACAAATAGAACGTCACTGACAAGCCAAGGTCCGCTGAATTGAACAGGCCATCACACAAGGAACAGTGCCAAAGAATAAATTCGGACGACGTCGGATAAATAATTCCACATGCAGCGTGGGGTGGCGAACGTTGGGCGTTGGAAGATCAGCAAATACGCAGAGCTAAAAATATTTTACTGTGCAACTACTTAATCAGCAAAAGAAGTCAACACAGAAGGAGAAGAGAGATGCGGTGCGCGTAAACTCCCGTGTATTCCTGTGATCAGTCGAATTCAAAATTGACGGTCACGTTTTCAAACAACTGTACGAATGAAGTTAACAGAACGGTGTGTGCGAAACGTACAAAATAAATTACAAACTTTAAGGATGAATTGTGGAAACCGCACATATTAGCTCCCTGCCATCAAGCTGCCCATACCTAGAAACTTGCTGAACAGCACGGCACTACAAGATTGCTGCAAACAGAGAAAGACGTAGTGAAATTTTGATGGTTTACTAGTTTGTTTCCGTCATCTGCTTTTCCGAGACAAATATCCCCATGAACTTTATAATGAGTCTAGCATACGACATTCTGTTTTACTTTATCTGGTTAATAGAAATGAACCTTAATAAAGAATGAACTAAACCGAGGCACTGTTCTAACTTCCTTTGTGGATTTTGCTTCCGGGTGGCAAAAGTCAACAGCACGATCAACAAAATTACTTGCTGCCTACTCGTCGAGGCCGCCTGCAAGCCCCACACTTTTGCTAAGGCTCACGCTGCGTTCCGATTGATCGAGCCTTCATCGACCAACGGTTGCGGTAAACAAGGAAATTTTGTTCGGTGGCGCAGTTCCAGTCAAGTAATGCAAGTGGACCAAGATATTACTGATGACGACTCGGCATTGTTATTGACAGAACATATTTACGCAATGCGGAATTCTACTCCCACTGGGAAGCAGTAACATGTGTTTTCAGAGTGTAAGCTCCCTTCACCGGAAATTCGAAGGGCGGCCATTTTTGCATACCAGTATGGAATTCGATTCCGTCTCTCCGTTCACACAACCGCGTCTGATTCTTTTGGCCAAACGAGAATCAGCGACTGCTGTCATAGAGGAAGTGGTTTCGAACGACTTGAGCGAACAAACTGATGGTTCCGCCGAAAAAGACGATATTTCACGAAGGTGCGACAAATTGGAAGCTGTAAGTAGTCAGATTGTGTTAGGTAAATCCATAATCCCAACGGCTGATGAGCTTCTGATCAGGATGACTGGCGCCCAGTTTTCCTTAAAACCGAATTCAAAGAAAACACATTTCTACATGAGATTACCCCCAGAATCCTAACAGCCGATGGACTTTTCCACCGTTGGGAACATCGTCGTACCTACTAATCAACTTGTAGAACACTGGCATCAGCAATATATCCTGAGACATCCTCCCGCCTGGAAGAGAGCTATGTGGACTAAGGTCATCCGGCATTGTCGAGACCGACCGGAATAGCTCTTGCCTGTGGACTGGGAATGTACGAGCTCACAACCGGCTGCAAGGTCAGTACTAGACAGCTCTACATATCAGCGGGACAAACAGACGTACACAAACCTCCATGTCGACGCTGTGTGATCCATGATACGTCAACACACAGCAATACCCTTCGGATGTCAATATGAAAACATGCTTAGACAGTCGCTTCATCAACTTTCAGAAATTCAGTGATCTATGGAATTAAGTTATGGTGTTATTTAGACATGGGGTTAATGGAGGAACGTATAACAGTTATACTGCTTCAAGACTTATGCATTTGGGATATACCATACATATTACATTTACACTGAATACGCAATAGACGTTTGCCAAATTTGCGAACTCTGATTACCATCATTCTCGCAGACCTGAGGATCAAGCGGTGCTCGGACTTCGTTTAAAACTTTGCTGGCTGTTTCCCCTAGTGGCCAACCGTTGACACCTTGGGCCGTTCATTAACTTATAAAAAGTATATTTATTAACATTCTCATTTGGTGGGATGGTGAGTGAATAACAACAGTGTGCAGAAGCAGTGCCACAGAAAGTGAAGTGAAGTATGGCAAAGAAATCTAGCGGATCTAGATCCGCTTGTAGATCGGATGGCACCGTCGGTGGACAACTGTTCTCCCTACGGGGAGCGGTGCGGTTTTTTTATCACTGGTGGGTAGTAGGGAACATTGTTTTCTGTAACGTGAGCATCAGTCATAATTGAATGAAACTGAACACAACAGTTTGTGTGATTTCAACCTAAACAGAAGCCTGAGTGGTAGGGTCTTCGAACATAGTTAGCAGGTCATTTGGTGTTTCTTTGCTAGACACTCGAGCAGTCCGAACAATATTGACAAACAAACGTGGTTGGACGTTTATTTGTGACACTTGAGTCCTGCTTAATGCAAGGTCAATGATGCAGTGGTAACCACGGAGCTCTAGTCTCGGCCGTGGCAAATATATGCACTACTGACGAGCTCTAACAACATCAAAACTCCAGTATAATGTTCCGTTTCAAAAAGGGCTGACTAAACGATTTAGGAGAGTGGTGAATTGTAGTTGTTGTCCATTTTATATAAAACAAAAATCCCCTACTACTGACCGACTTCCCATTGCGTTGCAGCAAACCGGTTCAACCGAGGTTTAAACTTGCATCCCGGATCATGGACAATATCAAAAAGATAGGTTTTGGATAGCTCCTCAAAATCTTCCAGGCTAATCTTTAGTCGCGCAGTACTCATCTCTATATCGAATCGCTTTAATGAACATGAAAATTTGCTGCCCCAAGGGGAGTGCACTTTGATATTCAAAAGCACATTATTGCTTCTGATATTAAGTGAATCATTAAAGATTGTGCCTTCGCTTTACTCCGGTTGTATGATTAATAGGTGTTTTGCTGTCTAACTTTCCTTTCGGATCACCACACAGCCAGAGTAAAGATTGGTTTACCTACATTTTTAAGTCATTTGCTGTCGTTAGCTTGAGCACAGCTGCAATTATGAAGCCTTAACATTTAGGAGCCTTTTTTATTTCGTTAGTAACACATCCAGTTTTTTGGCCTCTTTGACACAGGACATACGATAACGTATATAATGCAAACTGAAATGTAGTCGGACATAGCCAGCTGCTGCGTACCCATCAAAAGTTTGCACAGTTTACAGCAAGGTTGAAGCCACACACTTGTTTCACCAATCTAAACCAATCAAACCGTGTTGAATTCACTCATGTTCTGATAGGCATACTCCAAATTTTAATCATGACCTAACCGTTGAGATACTGTAAGACAGCGGATTACAACGGACTACAATTTTGGACTAGAAGCTATGAGTTTGGCACAAAGATTTTGTCTACATAGAAATCTCACTCATCGTATTCACTGAAGCAGTCATCATTAAAACATGGATGGCAAAGTATATCTTGAGCTTACAGTTCCCAGCTGCAGTAATGCCTGATTCTGATGATAGTCAGGATTTATTTTGTCCATGTAAAAAGGACGCAGTTCCACGTTGATTAACACACTGTCTCATCTGATCGGTAGAGTTGTCTAGCAGCGACACAGTGTGTCTTTCCTCCAAGTTGGCTTCACTGTCACCCTTTTCCAACACCTGACTTACATTGTACTGATAAAGAGTTGATAATTTGTAACACATACCTATGTCCTAGTCAAGTTGTCATGCTTTCAAAGATTTTAAAAATATATGGATATTTTGTCAGAGTATGTTATAGTATTGATTAGAAATCACACGCTTGTGTGGTTGACAAGGCCGCACAAATATTCTTATCAACCGCACTGATTGGATAATCGATGAGATAGCAAGTATGGACAGTCCCGTGTATATCCACAGGTTGATAAGCGACACGAAAGGCAGTATGAAGTGTGTGTTGTGTACACATGTGACATTGAGAGTGTACAATTGAGAGTGGATTAGTAAATAACCAATATGATAAAGGATTGATTACATTAGTAGTTTGGGTTGTTTAGACAGCTCACGAGACTAAATTCATGTCTGTGTGCACCTCCTAACAAAACTGTGAGAGCCCTCATATTCACTACTCAGTATGCGTGACATCGTCCAAAACGCAATGTCAAGAATAAGTCCCTTTTCGATTATTCGTGTTCACGTCACCAAACGTTTGTATGAACTTCAGGGAAAAGGGCTAAACGGGATAATTACTACTGTGAGTGTGCCGCATCTTATTAGTTCCAATCATACAGTCACTCCAACCAATCATTTTTGCTAGATTCCCCGAATCAACACAGCTAACCGAAGGCTTTGAGATACTTACATCTAGCCAAAAATGAAGTCTGTCACTCACACTACGACCGACTATGCTGCCGTGGATCCAGTGAGGACATAAGTGAGGCGTAATCGGCCTCATTGAGCCTCCACTTGTTCTGTTTGTTTCACTCCATAAAAAATTTACGTATTTGGCCGGATAATGAATTGCTAAAAACCAGCTTATCGTGATTTAACGACTAATCATGAGACTTTCTGAAGCCTTTTTAGTTCTTCGGCCTTTCGAGTGTCAGCATGCATCCCGTGACATTTAAACTCAAATTGATGATCACAAAACACATTCCTTAATATATGCAAATATCTGGCTACCACTATGCTCAACGGTGAGCCAGAAAGTTGGTCCAGATACTTCAGCTTAACAACTTCACATCCGCGTTCAGAAATTTGTATAATCCCTCTTTCACTTCCTACTCGCCGTCCAATTTCTCTGTATCACCTCCCTACTCCACCCCCACACACCGCCACCGAGAGGGCAATAGGAGCTACACTGGAAGACAATAACTTCCGCACTCTGCTGTCTGGAAGTACTATTCAAAGAAAAAGTGGAAGTATTTTGACATGAGGTTATTGGAATTGAGTTACTCATAAATGTGTATGTAATCTCGACATTAAAATCACGTCAATACTCGGAAAAAGACAAACATCTGGTTTTTGTTGTACGCAGTGCATCATCTGGACACGATTCCTTTAAGAGACACTCGATATTTCAGTCCTTCAACGGTACACTCTGACTTCAACACTCCAGAAGTCTCCAGAGTTTCATGAGTTTGGTCTACTCATGCACTATACACGGACAGTTTGATGTCAGAATCTCGTGGTAAGTTAGCTACGTTTCCTTTGCAAATGAAATGCGTTTTATTGCGTCTTCTTTTGGGAAGGCGGTAGTTTACACATTTGCAGCTCACCATGTGGCAGCAACAAGTTTTGCAGTGTTCGATGATATGTACTGTCTGATTCTTATTTTAATCAAAGTCTTTCGGCTAAGTCGAACTACTAGCTGGAAGTGCACTCATAATCCTCACGGAACACTTATCGCTGATTCACAAGTTGAATCAAAACTAACCCTTTCGGGGGTCACTCCAATTATCATTATACAATCTGTTTTCCCAGCTGAGATTGTTCACACCATCAATACAGAATACAGTACAACACTGATTGATTCGGGAAGTACTGTAATCAATCCATTCTAAGAAGCACTGAATTTTGTACTACGTTCCGAAGTGTAACCGAAAAAGCACTTTGCACAATATTTGTTTTCACAATACCTGAAAAATATCTGACATACGTGTCAGTTGAATTTATATGCTCTCGGACTCTGTTAGAATGCCGTTTGGATAATATCACGTTCTTTTTTTCAAACAAAGTGTCAGAAAATTGTCTTTTATTAGTACAATTATTTAAACTGGCGCTTCTTACGATTTTTTCCCGATTGCAGCTTTGTTCGCAGTGATGCCAAAATATGCATTAAATCAAACGTTTCTGGTTAGCCACCACAACCCCATCTTTGACTAGCCTTTCAAGGTAATACCGTATGAAATGGGGAGGAATGCGGCAACACTGATTATACTTATGTCTCAATACATTAATTAGCACGTAGGCACTGCTCATCAATCGATATCATGAACCCAGCGTATCTGGTATTGTGACCGTTTCCGCAAACTCGGATTCATTTTCTCATAAAGGTTTTCAAAATTTAATTTACATAAAGTTCTGTTCCAGTCACTTGTGCTTAATTATGATTAGAAGGCTTTTAATATAAACCGGTGACGGAATACTTCTAGGTTTTCCTATGTGAAGAGTTCGTGTGTTCGAACACGAAACATTAGCATGTGAGACTTGTACTGCTCCTGTGACCAGTTGTGTGTATGTCGACATATAACTATTTAATGGTGAGCTTATTTACACAACATGCCCCGCATAGTTCAGAAGTGCATCCGTAACTTTGTTATTACCTGCATCAGAATGTGATGGGCACGTGACTGTTATTGATCGAACGAATACTTTCTAGCGTGACCACGCGTGCGTGATATTGGTGACGTTCGGTCTAATTTTACCGCACAGTCTTTTAAGCCCGGTACAATGCAACAAACTCTTCTCGCACCTTTTTGGACAGGTGAATCAGAAGTATTTCTTTTGCAACAAGTTCGCAACACAGACAGTCGAACAAATCTTCATTGCGTTTACATAAGCACTCTATCTTGTCAAATGCTGTGATTTTTATCGTCAATTTTTCCAAACTTCTCACGCTCTCTTTGGATGCATGCATGGTGTAAACGTGCCAGACTTCAAACAAAAATTAGGAGGCGAATACAATACCATAACCTTGAGATGTTTGTCAGCACAGCTGTGATTTTACCACGAATGCGAGTTGCATGTATGGAGACATAGTTCAGCCTTTGTTTATGGCTTAACAGTGCTAATGATAGCATCCATTTGTCTAGCGAGCGGTGTTTTTGAATCTTTATCAAGACGATTTTCTAACAAGCGTTTTAGCAATCAATGAGGGGGGACGGTGAAAATGATCAACAGTCGACTGAGACAAACCGAATGCTAAACATGTTGAAACATATTTTTGTTTTGCGTTGAAGAATTGCATGGGATTGCGCAAGCATAAATGGCAGGTCATCCCCAGCAGCAGGTTTTTCAGTTTTGACGATACACAAGTGATCAACTTGATCACCGACCACTTCTTTATCGACCTTTCATGTTCGTTTCATCAAATCCACTGAGCTAACTGTTTACTCAAAAAGTACCGATAACATTCCCTAGCTGTTTAATCACTGGGTCCAACACACTGTGTACTGAATTTGGTGATATTGTTGTTTGTTTTTGTAGACTAAGTAACTTTGCAGTGTTTTCGTTGCTTATGCCACACAAACCATGCAACTGAAGTGTGTGCAACAGAAATGCATACATCTCTAAAAAGTCTTCTCCCTTAGTTGTGTATAGACAGCAAATGCGAGAACTGATACCAACTTCCTAAAAACAAGGAGCCACATTATGGAAAACCATTGTGTTGCTTTGAGTAAGTCAAACTTAATTGAGGCAGTCATTTAGAAGAAAGGGCACGCAAATTTAGCTTCCTTTTGGTTAGACCTCATCAGTACAACTTACTCTTGTCACCACCAGTGTTTCGCACTCCGACCAGCTCCAAATGATTCAGTCGCGTTGAGCGCTACACCTGTGACCCCACAATAGGCGCACTAATGTAATCATCGTCAAATCCTCAGTAATGTATGCTTTTGTGTGATTCTCACGTTACCAGATCTCGATGAAAAATACTTCCTCGTCAACCCCAGTCGGTGGCTACACGATTTCCTATCAACTCGATCTCACAAAATTCACTAAAATTTCCTATAGGTGCATTGCCCACTGAAACCTAGTACGAAATCCTGGTTACCTTCACTCAGAGGTCATTCAAAATAGCATGAAAAATATATGCTCGTTAGGCCTTTCATTCTGCATTCTTCAAAGAGAATGGTCAGACCACAGTTGCGTTAAAAACTAAGTGGCGTTCACTCTATATAAACCAAATTCACAACTACTAACCCTATTCATAAGTGACGATTCCACTTTCATGATGGTTCTGTAGACCACAATATGCACCGATAATCAACGTAAATGTTACCAGCCGGATGTTTGCAAAAGGTAGTATGAAACCCAGTATAGAGAACCTGAAGATTAATTTATCAAACAATCAGTTAATCATTCACGTTTTCTATTCAAGACAACGTAACTGCCTTAGGTAATTGTGTTCTTCCATCATCACATGTCATCAGTTTACACTGGTGAAAACCACCAGGTCTCACGAGCTCAAACGGTGCTAACAAGCCCCGAAGATCACTTTCAAGGAAAAATAAACAAAATCGATATTCCTGCTGGCAAACATTGCTAATTGGTTTCATTTTAGTCGATGTTTCATGCCAAGATACAGGTTGTCGCTGGTGAAGTGCGTCTAAGAAACCAGTGAATACCGCGGTAAAATTGACCTCATTAAATATCTCGATTGACCGAGAGTGTAACAAAAACCGATTTAATTTACAAAGTTCAAAATATCAGCTGATATGCCGAAGTGAGCAATTGAAAAGACAAAAATTCCCGACAGAATTTCCAACAAAAAAAGCCCATCAAAGATCATTGTCGAGAACCGTACATTAGTGTAAACCAAAACTCAGCACGCTAAACCCCGTAAAATGTTATCGAACCTGGAAAATATATTATACAAATCGAGCACTCCGGACTACCGAGGAATGGAGTGAGTTGCGATTTCAGTCTCTGAAACGGATATTTCAAATTAGCAGCCTGACTAAAACAAAAGTGGGTATAAAAACAAAATCACCAACGACACGCAACCAAATGTGACCATCAAAAATATTATCATTTATAGTGGCCACACAGTTATCCTCCAGAAAGTTAGTAAGAATTACACTTGTTTTCGTCATTTCAGCGAGGGAGACGGAGAGAGATGAGGAAGGATGACTTGTTGCCAATTGCAGTTACCGGGTGATACACATAAAGAATGGACATGTGGTGGGGAGTGTCGAAGTTTCGGAGGACTGGCAGTATGAGGACGGAGGGTGCACTGGTAGGGGGCTTTATTCATACTGTTTACTCTTCGATGGGGACCTTCTCCATCACAGCGGGCTACCCAGTCCTAAAAATTCTTGAGAGAAAAGGGTGGATACGATCGGTGCACAGGACTTGTCTCTCCACGCACCACGTTTGGATCACACGTAGATGAGAACAGCAGCAGCAGCAGCAGCAGCAGCAGCAACAACAACAACAACAACAACAACATCAATAAAGTGCATGCCAGACAGGCGGTGGGGATTGATTCATCGTGTCAGAGAATCCGGTTGACTAATTATAATTTCACAGCCGACGACGTCATGCACACTGCAAATTTGAGTATGGCTGTCCTTGGTTCACTCTTCTTCTTGTGATTCTCTCTAAAGTTGATAGACGCGAGAAAGAGAAGGGTTATCATGTGGAAAATCCTGGTACCGAACAACGCCGTTTGGGTTGCAGACCAGCTAATGCACCAGATAAGTGCAAAAGGCATGGAGACTAATATACAAACATTTTGTTGTTTTCCATTCATTTCGGAATATTCAAAAACCCAAAAGAATGAGTACGTAGACAGATAACAACCAACGTATTTATAATATCGCAAAGTGCAGACATATCATAAATCGGAATGACATAAGTTAACAGATGGAGGGAAACGATGAGTACGAATGTGCGTGTATGTCACAGTGAAAAATGTGTTGCAAGAAATGAAAAACGCTGACATATCCCCTGAAACGCGCGGGCATGCGAAACTTCCTACCGAGTGGATTATGCCTGAAGGTAGAGAGAGAGAGCAAGGGTTGGAGGTGCGGAAGTGTCGACAACTGCTAGGGTTCCGGGAACGGAACGTGTTTCATTGCCACCGAGAGATCCAAAACGAGGAACGCCAGTGGTCGACAGAGGTGATGCGGTTAATGATTTTTCCATAAATGGTGATTACGGCCTGCCAACGGAAATCGCCTAGCGTTTATCGTCACGACAAGCGGCGAAGATTTTCGTATCTCCTCAGAGGAAGTGATAGGGGCCCGTATGTGACGTTTGAAGTGATTCGCGCAAGTCATTCGCACGCACGAAGACATGAGGACAAGATGACAGTTCAGTGTCTACATGTGAAGTTGATGATTACTGAGTAGGCTGTATTGGGCGTAGTTTTCGCGTGTGATACGCCGAAAGAGCTTTACATCGGAAGCTGTGTAAGGAGCGTCCGTTAAAACTGTCAGTGATGCGTTCGGGTCAGAATGAGCAAGGAGAGCTAAAGCGGTCACCGCATCCTTGAATTCAATGAACGCAGTGCGTTGAGCATCTGTGAACTGGAATTTGCATTCAACCCCACGGAGGAGGTCGGTCATTGGCTGAATTTTATGCGCACAGCGAGGTGTGGAACGCCTGCAGTGGTTGACCAGACCAATAAAATGACGATGTTGCTTAGGGGAACTCGGCTCGGGATATTCATGGATGGCTTTGGATCTGTCTGTTAGTAGGGCGATTCTGTGCTCTGATATGCGGTGACCCAGAGACTCCACCGCACTCCTACCACTTTCGCATTTAGTGGAGTTAACCATGACACCACATTGGCTCAGACAAGGCAGTGAGACAAGCAGATGCGTAGGGTGCTCTTCTTGTGAAGAACTGACCATCGAAATGTCATTCAGATAGGGGGAGACGAAGTCCAACCCGCATGTCATTTCACAGATGAAGCGTTCGAAATTTTGGTCTACGTTGTGCAGACCAGAAGGCATTAGAAGAAATTCAAAAGGATTGATAACTGCGGTTCTGGGTACGTTCTCCTTGACTACCAGAATCTGGTGAAAAGCGCATACCGAATCCATTCTTCTGAATATGGTTCTCCGTATGAGTAGGTAGTTAAATCTTGCATATATGGGGTCGGTTACTTGTCGGGGACAGTTGCCTTGTTCAGCCCACGGCATTAATCGCATGTGCACCAGCTAACTTACTTCCAAAGGGTCAAATGAAACGATGAAGTCAGTGGACACTCAGAAGGGCGTATTGTTTCCCGAGTTAGAGCATGTCCTGGAATTCTGCCGTGGTGGAGGCCGCGCTGAGACGGGAGGTCCCTTAGTGCGGAGGTGGTGTGTGCCATCAGAGTACACTGTTGGAACATTATTCAATGCGCGAGTGAACCGCAGGAATCCGATGAGGAGATCCAAATATCGCCCAGTGGCAGCGACGTGGACATATTTCGGTGTTATTGCTGCAACTGTTACGTGCGTGCCAGATATGTTTAACTTACTGCTGGAATCGATCAACACATGGCTTTTCTTATAAACCAGATGTTCAAAATGCTGGAATATCGGAAATCCTTCATAAAATACACTGTTCGTCTCGAAACTCTGTACTGTTTTTCAATTCAGTGCATTTGTGAACAACCATTTATAATTTCTAAGTTCAAAGTTTTTGATAAATGGGTGCCAAGTATAGACTACGTTTTCAGTATCCTTTAAAGCCCGAAAACAAATAACATCAGGGACACAGACAATTATTTGCACTCTAGCGACAAATTCATGGGGTGGATGCGTTGCGTAGCTATCGTTATTGTATTCACTATGCCAGACACCCTACCATTGAAGAGCGTTGAAATATACTGCCAAAAGCAAGAAAACGTAAAATTTGAATTCGACTCACAATCGAATTCAAAGGTGTATCCACTGCAAAATGAGTTTATTAAGTAGCGACAAGCTCTCCGAAAAGCGCCTTCCAATGTGATACTCAGAAGTACTTCAGCAGCCTAACGTGACTGCAACCAGGGTGATTTGTCGTAGTGGTACATCTTCCCATTAGCAAGTGGAAAGCATCTAGTTCTCAACCCTCTACAAATCAACTATCCGAAAGTGATGCAATTAATGCCTATCTCAAAGTCTCGGCAACCTTATAGTCCCGATAAAGTTTCTGACATGCATAATGCATGTTTTATTCCAAGGTTGAAGCATAGTCCTATTAAGACACCTTGTGTCGTTCAGTCGACCTCTCATACCGGTTTCAACATGCAAACTTACGCATTTGCATGCAGTGACTGCTACGCTGCTAATTGACATACGGGCTCACGAGAGTTTTCAACATTATCTCTTTGTATTCACCTGTATGCTACTCAATTTTCTCTTGATACATCATCTCCTTTTGTTTCTCTGTCTTGCCCTGTCCTGCGAACACTTTTCAGGCACCTTTTGTCACATGGTCAGATGCCTATAAGTGTCAGTCAGTCACGGACGGCACAATACAAACGCTTTAACCTGAACCGTTATAAACGTCACACAGGCACGAAAATCATGTCCTATGAAAACCATTTAAACAGATTTTTCTTCTTACTTCATTCTCAATGGTTAACAATGTGCACATTTTCAGACATTTGATCTTCCCGCCTATGCCCCATATTACTGTAGTAACCAAAGTTTGGTGTACCTCTGAATTCCAGGCACGCAGTTGAGATTTATGTTTTATAACGTACCTCGCAAAACTGTGGCTCTGGACGGGGAAGAGGATTAGTTATTCAGGGGGTATCATTCTGCAGTCACACTTGAAATGCAATGTCCAGATAAGACTGATGATTACTTATGAAAAACGGTATTTGCAGTTTATCGCGAGCTACTGTCAAGAAGCTACACATGCCACCCAACGCTCCTCACAACTACATGGTTAATGTTATAAGATACAGCAAGATAAGTAGCATGTACTTAATGGTCAAAATTCTTCGGAAGCACGACCGGTTTCGTTGTTGTTACCACTCATCAAGTATGCGTATCTGGTGAGCTTCGAATACACATCCCACTACATGCTAGATTATATTAATGCATTTATTTTCGTATTAATATCCCCTTCTAAGTACCAACTAGATCTCACACAGACAAATTCAGTTCCTCCCATGTCTTCAACTGCATGTGTGTTGTCATCTGTTTCAGTACTTGCTGGTCTAAAACATCCCTTAGACCTCAGTTTAACATCAGGCATTTTCACTGCGGCGGCAACCAACTAAAGAAACGGGGAAGGTGCTAAATGTGTTCGTATCTACTCAGCGAAACTTTTAACGTGGTTAGCTTTTGAATGCCGTTCGACGGGTAACAGATACCAGGTTCGACTGTGTGCTTGAAGTCGGGCGTTATATTTAGCTTTTCCAGTGACAACCACAAGCTTCCAAGAATACCCGTGAGCTCGTATTGAGGAAGTACTGCGTTGCAATTGTAACTGGTGTTAATGACGTGCGTTGTCAGTGGAGAGTATGAAACTGTTCGGCAAGTGAAACGTAGTTATTGATGACGGCGTATAGTGACTCACTGGAGCCGAGTCGGAGAGGTGATGATAACAGAAAAGCTAATCGTGCGGTCGGCTATTTGACACACGACATTGTCGATTAGCAAGTCAATGTGCTTCCGAAAATAAATGGCACCTAGACATCTGTCAAATGGAAGTCCACTGGATAGGGTGAAGGGACGCTAAATTCAACGTGAGAGCAGTGAAGACAAATGGTAATGTACCTACCATTCAGTGCTGCATGAGTCGACTGTGTGTGTCTCATTCGGCCGGGGAACTCCAGCCAATAAGCAACTGGGGTGACTTGTAACTTTGGTCCCTGTAACATGCTCACTGGCTAGTTTCCCTTATCCTCTTCCAAGCAGAAATGGAAAGGCTCATGTTAATGCTGGTTTTTCCCGCTTTGTTTACATCTGATGGGCAGTGAAAACGCTTTTCGGTTACATGAAGCGAAAACAGTTCATTGTCATACATAACTGGATGACGTAATACGTTACCGGATCCTAGTGTACTGCTGGCATAAAATGGATGTCATCTAATCCAAAAGGTTCTCTATGGGTGCCTTTGTCAAGGTGTGGGACTTCGTCGATTGTGATTTAGAAATAAAACAGATTTTGTTAGAAAATCGATTATCCAGTTGCGTCAGTGAACTTACACCTTATCCCAGTTGACCCAGTCACAATAAACCAGCGTCCTTTTGATACTCATGATAAGGCACTATGACGGGATTAACTCCTCACGATCTTCCACAAAGATGTTGAACAAACCATGGTGGTAAACCAGCCACTCAACTAATCAAAACAAAATGGGGTCACAGCACTAAGGTATTACTGAACAAAGTAGTAGAGTGTAAAATCAAACAACTCCAACAATTTCGATCGTTTCTGGGATATGGATAATAATTCGGTGACCATAGGACTGAAGGTGAGCTATAGTCACATGACAAGACGTTCGTACCCAACAGAATCCTTTGGAGCAGTCAGGAGGTTCAAACAACGTAAAATTTTAAGCAACTGGCCATTCGCACAATCAACAAATTGACCCGTTAAAGAACGAATATATATGGAACAAGGTCCAAATAACTGCCAAATACAGGGGAGATAAAACGTACGATGGTAAACACTTGAGAGAGGTAGGGCTGGGTCGGATTTTCACACTATTGAATTTGTTCTAGTCAAGTTATCCATTTTTTAACATCCGTCAAGGAGCTATAAACTCAACCCACTCCGCGCCTCACTAGCTAAACCAGTTCGTCTGTACACCTTATTTTCTAGGGTCGGTGTAAATACACACCGGTCAACGTGCTGAGTGTGGATTTTCGTTCTTGTACGGTTTTCGATAGTGAGTACTGACTAGCTATTATTCTGTTGGACTGGATTTAAGAGTTGGTGAGCCCATAAATTTCGAACGTTCCGTCGCGATAATCGCTTGCGTCTCAGTGGGTTCGTTTCTTTACGTGTGCATATTTATTGTTCTTCTTGAGTTACTCGTAATCATTTGTTGTGCTGTGTTTGTCTATAGGTTCAGGGAATGATCATTCATATATGAACTAGATTTTGTTTAATTAGTAGTTTTTGATAACTCACATCCGTGTGGCTACTACTTAAGGTCTGAAATGTTACTTATGCACGTTGACAGCCCCTACCTCGGTAGTAACGCTTCAGTGTTCCATCCGTTCTTGGAACTGGACCCTATTCTTTAGTTTGTTTACTTGAAGACAACATATTTTAACAATGGAATTTTGTCCGGTGAAGACGGATTCTGCCATTTGCTAGCCAAGCTTTCGGTTGAAGATACCACGCAGCTTCGCGACTTTATAGTAAATCAACCTGTAGAGCAAATGTACGAAACCGTAATGAAAGCAGTCACTAACTGGACCACACTGTCCAAAAATATCTAGCCACAACAACCTTTCCACGAACTGAGGCTAGACGACAAACATCCCCCACAACCATCTCTAGGTGAGAGGCAACAACTTACCGACAAATCACACATGGACGAAGCTCTTCTCTGGAAACTCTGCCCCAATAGATTACCGGTAGAGGCGTCGACGGTGGTTTCCGTTGCTGGTTCACAAACCCTCGGAGAGAGTGAGAATCGCTGATCAACTACTGAGCCGTTTTCAACCACTAGTTCGTCAACTGAATGTACCGAGTACCATGCTACATCCAACAATGAACACACACCGCCCTGGCAATTTGGTTACCTCAAAACGTGACTCAGTAGGCATCAAGGCTTTAAAGGCGGGAGTCGCAGATATGCGATACGGGCGACACTTACTGCAATCAAAAACTGACTGCTGTTGGTATTATGAACGTTTTGCTAATCGAGCCGAACAGTGCACCAAACCGTGCACCTAAGCATCACCAAGACAATGCAAACTTAGCGACCGATATTTGCCGGGGAGTATCGCCGTTGATGGTGACTCTTTCTGCCGCATCAGCTTTGTGGGGATGTAGAAACCGGAAACACGTTGCTGGTTGTTTCCGGGTTAGAGGCTAGCGTGTTTCCGTCTCTGAAAGGTGGTTTGTCAAACCCCTGCGACCCATAGCTCTGTGCTGCCACTGATACTCTTACAATTCTTACGAGCAGCGTTCTGTAAGCTTTAATTTGGGCTGTCCGACGGACATTCCGCCGGGTGTTTACAGTTGCTGCGATACGTTTTGCCACAATCAACATCGATTCATTCCAGTAATTTGAACACTTGGTTTATAAGAAAAGCCATGTGTTGATCGATTCCAGCAGTAAGTTAAACATATCTGGCACGCACGTAACAGTTGCAGCAATAACACCGAAATATGTCCACGTCGCTGCCACTGGGCGATATTTGGATCTCCTCATCGGATTCCTGCGGTTCACTCGCGCATTGAATAATGTTCCAACAGTGTACTCTGATGGCACACACCACCTCCGCACTAAGGGACCTCCCGTCTCAGCGCGGCCTCCACCACGGCAGAATTCCAGGACATGCTCTAACTCGGGAAACAATACGCCCTTCTGAGTGTCCACTGACTTCATCGTTTCATTTGACCCTTTGGAAGTAAGTTAGCTGGTGCACATGCGATTAATGCCGTGGGCTGAACAAGGCAACTGTCCCCGACAAGTAACCGACCCCATATATGCAAGATTTAACTACCTACTCATACGGAGAACCATATTCAGAAGAATGGATTCGGTATGCGCTTTTCACCAGATTCTGGTAGTCAAGGAGAACGTACCCAGAACCGCAGTTATCAATCCTTTTGAATTTCTTCTAATGCCTTCTGGTCTGCACAACGTAGACCAAAATTTCGAACGCTTCATCTGTGAAATGACATGCGGGTTGGACTTCGTCTCCCCCTATCTGAATGACATTTCGATGGTCAGTTCTTCACAAGAAGAGCACCCTACGCATCTGCTTGTCTCACTGCCTTGTCTGAGCCAATGTGGTGTCATGGTTAACTCCACTAAATGCGAAAGTGGTAGGAGTGCGGTGGAGTCTCTGGGTCACCGCATATCAGAGCACAGAATCGCCCTACTAACAGACAGATCCAAAGCCATCCATGAATATCCCGAGCCGAGTTCCCCTAAGCAACATCGTCATTTTATTGGTCTGGTCAACCACTGCAGGCGTTCCACACCTCGCTGTGCGCATAAAATTCAGCCAATGACCGACCTCCTCCGTGGGGTTGAATGCAAATTCCAGTTCACAGATGCTCAACGCACTGCGTTCATTGAATTCAAGGATGCGGTGACCGCTTTAGCTCTCCTTGCTCATTCTGACCCGAACGCATCACTGACAGTTTTAACGGACGCTCCTTACACAGCTTCCGATGTAAAGCTCTTTCGGCGTATCACACGCGAAAACTACGCCCAATACAGCCTACTCAGTAATCATCAACTTCACATGTAGACACTGAACTGTCATCTTGTCCTCATGTCTTCGTGCGTGCGAATGACTTGCGCGAATCACTTCAAACGTCACATACGGGCCCCTATCACTTCCTCTGAGGAGATACGAAAATCTTCGCCGCTTGTCGTGACGATAAACGCTAGGCGATTTCCGTTGGCAGGCCGTAATCACCATTTATGGAAAAATCATTAACCGCATCACCTCTGTCGACCACTGGCGTTCCTCGTTTTGGATCTCTCGGTGGCAATGAAACACGTTCCGTTCCCGGAACCCTAGCAGTTGTCGACACTTCCGCACCTCCAACCCTTGCTCTCTCTCTCTACCTTCAGGCATAATCCACTCGGTAGGAAGTTTCGCATGCCCGCGCGTTTCAGGGGATATGTCAGCGTTTTTCATTTCTTGCAACACATTTTTCACTGTGACATACACGCACATTCGTACTCATCGTTTCCCTCCATCTGTTAACTTATGTCATTCCGATTTATGATATGTCTGCACTTTGCGATATTATAAATACGTTGGTTGTTATCTGTCTACGTACTCATTCTTTTGGGTTTTTGAATATTCCGAAATGAATGGAAAACAACAAAATGTTTGTATATTAGTCTCCATGCCTTTTGCACTTATCTGGTGCATTAGCTGGTCTGCAACCCAAACGGCGTTGTTCGGTACCAGGATTTTCCACATGATAACCCTTCTCTTTCTCGCGTCTATCAACTTTAGAGAGAATCACAAGAAGAAGAGTGAACCAAGGACAGCCATACTCAAATTTGCAGTGTGCATGACGTCGTCGGCTGTGAAATTATAATTAGTCAACCGGATTCTCTGACACGATGAATCAATCCCCACCGCCTGTCTGGCATGCACTTTATTGATGTTGTTGTTGTTGTTGTTGTTGCTGCTGCTGCTGCTGCTGCTGCTGTTCTCATCTACGTGTGATCCAAACGTGGTGCGTGGAGAGACAAGTCCTGTGCACCGATCGTATCCACCCTTTTCTCTCAAGAATTTTTAGGACTGGGTAGCCCGCTGTGATGGAGAAGGTCCCCATCGAAGAGTAAACAGTATGAATAAAGCCCCCTACCAGTGCACCCTCCGTCCTCATACTGCCAGTCCTCCGAAACTTCGACACTCCCCACCACATGTCCATTCTTTATGTGTATCACCCGGTAACTGCAATTGGCAACAAGTCATCCTTCCTCATCTCTCTCCGTCTCCCTCGCTGAAATGACGAAAACAAGTGTAATTCTTACTAACTTTCTGGAGGATAACTGTGTGGCCACTATAATTGATAATATTTTTGATGGTCACATTTGGTTGCGTGTCGTTGGTGATTTTGTTTTTATACCCACTTTTGTTTTAGTCAGGCTGCTAATTTGAAATATCCGTTTCAGAGACTGAAATCGCAACTCACTCCATTCCTCGGTAGTCCGGAGTGCTCGATTTGTATAATATATTTTCCAGGTTCGATAACATTTTACGGGGTTTAGCGTGCTGAGTTTTGGTTTACACTAATGTACGGTCCTCGACAGTAATCACTGACTGTTTTTTCACTGTTTAAAAGCAGATTGAACCAATTGAACATATCTGATTTAGTGTTCTATCAGTTTATCCTTCCGCGATTTCTCGCGTCTTCCTCCGGTGGTGACTATTATTTCCTCAATATAATGTCCACATTCTGGTTGGTAGTTGTATATTCCAGACCACATTAAAGAAATCACATTCTGCCATTGGCTAATCATATTGTCATCTGTATAGTCAAAGTGTAAACTGAGTTGCGCGATGCAGATCAAAGTACTCGACGATTAGCGAAGAGTGTGATTGTGGTGCTTCTCGTCCAATCCTTATTTGATATATTAACGCGACGTTTGGCTTGGTCTCCTCGTACATTTGTGGAGGACTAGTATAAGTACAAATAGTTGGTTCGAAGAGCAGTCGCTTAATAGCTCCCTATAGGCAACACCGATTTAGGAAGAAACGGAACAAGGACGAGACGAGGCACGCGCACCAAAAGTGTATTGTCAAGTCAAACCGGTTCAAACAACTGATGTTAATTTTATTCAACACAACCAATGTAGACTGTATTTAAAAATAAAGCGAAGTATGAAACATGCGAAATGCCCCATAGATTCTTTCGTCTGCAGCTGATCAGATAACTGGTGAATCGAGTTGATTTTCACTTTATTACTATAGCATGAATTACATGCACATGATAGGGGCGGCTGTACAATGAGATGCTAGACTCTAGATGAGACAGACATCGAGATGATTTAGGCTAACATCAGCTCATCGATTATTCTAAAAGACAAAGGCGGAAATAACGATCAGTAATAGGGGACCACGTGTCACCGCGCTGCAACACAAGAGGAACATAAACTGAGCTACATGTTTTTATTCCACATGGTCTGAAGCCCGTCAGTGTGGCAAAAAGATTACACCGGTAATTTTTTGATCGTTGTCAAGATCGTTGCAATCGATTTAGTTAGCATGAGGACATCATTTTTGACAACAAAACCTGGCGTTATATCATTGAGTTCATGCAATCTTTGCTGAAAGAAGACAGTCGGCGAGTGTCCAGCGCATCAGACAGCTCAGCAGCTAATTTCTTAATCGCACCTCAATAAGATCCATCCGGACAAACATTCTTGGGGTATCACGTTAGACAGAAGTTTGAGTTACTCTTTTGATATAATATAGGATTACATCCCACACGACTACAAAGTAAACGCATTTAACAGACGTTTCCTATACAAATATCCTACGCAGCTCGGTGCTGTTCACCCTCGTCAAGAAGAACCGGAACCCGATAAGAAAAAAAAACAAGTGACCCATCGGACCGGATACAGATGGGTGCCAATAAAAATTAGATGATAAATTGAGTGTTCCTACTTGCAGGCATACACCCGTTCCAAAAATTGTGGTGTCCATTTGACATCACAGTTTGGAGGTGCAAGTAAGATTTCGTATTCACACACGCGCATGGAAATACCCACCATTAAACGCGTTGACCGAATATCTGCCAAATTACTCCTTTTGGTGGAGGTATTTGTTTTAACAGTCCGGCCTTGGAATGCTTTATCTTCACGTACGTGAAATTTTCATACTGCTGTGAAGTGATGCGTATGTCTCATGCGACAGTCTTTTACAAAGTTATCATATCAGTGTTTTTGTTTCCGTAACAGGCACCCAAATGTGGTGACAATAACAGACATCAATCAAAGCTGCAGTGTTTAAGAATGAGTCACTAAATAGCTTAAGTGAATTCAGATGATATGCCAATATATGCCTGTCCGATGAAAGGACCAGTATAGTATGCTGTTTCCCAATATCAGCCTGTCGGGAATGACGAGTTAGGGCGTGAAGAGTGGAAGCATGTGCTCCAAATATCCGTGATTCAACTGCGTAAAAAATAAGTTAGGACGAAAGTTCCTTACGCATTCTGATCTAAGCAGGCAGACGATCGCTAATCACAGTGACGTGTTTTCCGAGACGTTCCGCCGTGAAATATTTGCCTGCTTGTGTTATCACTTTCAGTGGACCGTCTCTAGGTGGTGCAGTTGAGTTCCGAGCTGTGTCACAGCAAACCGAAACATGAGAGCAAGTCATCTATTCCTTATTTAGTTTTTGAGGCGGGGGATGTTGTCGGGTCGGATTTGCATGAATCTTTCCGACGTGGAATTCAAGGCAACACGTGTAATATGACAGATCAATTGGATATTGTGCGCTTTGACTAAAAAACACCAGACAGACGTAACGTCGTAACGTAGGTCAGCTCAACGATGAAATATTGTCTTTCTTAACGACAGATCTGAAGCTCCATAAGGCGAGTGGCAGGAGCCTCGTCCAACTGTGCCATCTGCTCTGTGTTAAGGTAGCTGCCTGTGTTAAGCGTTTGACAATTGTCATGTGTTTGACAGAAAGTTGGTGAACACGCTCCTTCTCTCTAGTTATTCCATTTTCTTTGGTCCTGCTTCTTCCTACGTTCGAAATTTTTTTGGTAGTGATTACGAGCCTTCTATGCAAAGACCCATGACCATTTGGATTACGCACGCGATAAATCATTCTTCCCATGAAAGTTCATCTCCATGTATTGTTAAGGCTTGATAACGTCTATTTACCGAAGTTAGTCCTCCTGTAGCTTTTTAGTCCATACTTTCTACTACTGGACCTTCGTCTATGTGTACCTTGGTGTCCACTGCGCCTCATCGCCCCCCCAACTACTTGACTTGTATTTGGTTGTGTTCACGTAAATATGTGGTCTCGGGACTTGCAAATTTGGTGGGTTCATCATCGAATTGTCATTTCCTTCCACTTAGTTCTTTAATATTTTTTTGTAGTGACTTAGCGAGTTGGTTATGAGAAGCTAACCTCTACGATCTTTCTTACTAAATTGGAATCGGTTTTTCAGCAGGCTGAGAATTTATAGACGCCCACTGCATTACAGATGCCACCATGCAAGACCCAGCTTATCGACAAACGTTGGGAGTAGACTGAGCGTAGCTTGAAGAACCAGTAAGCCTCCAGGACTAACATCGTGAGCCATGTTTGCAAATTCCGGTAGAGAATTTCAATGCTCTCACTAACAGCAGTACTATAGCCCGTAGTTTCAGTGTATTCAGAAACCCCGAGGACAGCTTGAACGGCGGATGAGGGCTGACTGAAAATGCGACCCTTTATCTACACTGCTGATCAATGGAACGTCACAGTTCCACATACAGTGCTTGAGAAACGCTCTGGTGATTGTCCTCGAAGAACTGCCGTCAACGAAAACAGTGATGGGATTTCGCGTAAATCTGTCAACATGTGTCAACAAAAAGTTTCCCATTCAAGTGCGCAATAGACCAACCTAACCAACAACAGAGCAAGGAAAACGCGTTTCTGAAAAAGAGACATTTCCGTGAGAGTTGCTGATAATACCATGTAACCCGCTGCTCTCAGGAAGTGTAGACATGAGTGGGTCAACCAGCTCACTTTCTTACTAGGCCATATCTAGCAGGCGGTAATCACTTTAAGTGTAACGCTGGCACATGTGTGGGACAAAGAATTTAGACTGGGAAAAATAGGTCACCATAAAGAGAGAATTGTAGAGCTGGACTTGGTATACTTATGGGGATATCACACACAAAAGTAGGTTGAGCATAATGCAAGGGACTACCTGAACACTGAGGTCGTGGGAGACAGAAAAGTGAAAATTCAAGACCTAACTAGTGAAGTTCAGCCTTTTAATTCAGGCTATAACTTACAGACTGTAACTGGCGTCAGCGCGTAATCTTGAGAACGCGTTGTACACTACACTAAAGTCTCCGTCGATATGGGGTATATCCGCTACAAAAAAATGAGGGTGAATTGTACAGGGGAACCGTTTATCCTGACTAGCATTAGAGGCGTAAATCATGGTTTTACGATCCACCAAACTGATGGGGTTTCTTCTTTCAGACAAATGGTAGAAACTCCTGACAGACAAAAAGACCGTTGACAGCTCATGGCCAAGTGCACTGTAACTTTCCTGTGTAGGCTACAGCCTCTGAAGGTACAATGAAACCTGTCGTACTTCACAACCAACACACTGCTGGAAAGCTCCAGTAAGAGAATTACTGGATGAATCAGCTGGAATAATCAACTGAGCACTCGCGTTGGAATGTGCAAGGGTTGTTGCCTTGCTGAGTTGAACGCTTGCAACAGTTAAAAACTTACAGTATCTTTTCTTTCGGAATCGCGAAGTAGATTGGACAGTGGTTTTAAAAGTTGTGAGCAGTAAGGAATGAGGGGACGGCAATAGTTAAAAATCGCAAGCCATGGAAACTTATAGACTCAGGAACAGGATACTCATGTTGCCTTTATACTTTAGTGTCCATGTGCTTGATGACAACTTCGCCCGTAAAATGTTCAAGAAGTTTAGGGGGAAAACGCCGTAAAAGCACTCTATCAAGTTGATGAAAATTCCGAACTTATTCAAGCGATCTGAGACAACACGAAAACGGGTTTTGTCCACAACAGGGTGCCGAAACAAGTGCAACTTGATTATCGATTTTCCGGAATTTGTTAGCTACACTCCGAATGCTGGAAAGCATTCAAAGAAAATCGTACAAAAAATGAAGCCGTAATGCAGTCATAAGGATGTCCTTAGTGAAGGGAATTTGGTGTTATGTAGACACCTATTTGAGCTTATTAAAACTGTAGCGACTATAATAAATAATATTTCGATAGTCACATTCAAGTGTACATTTTCTATGATTTTGGTTTTGTAACTGCTGTTGTTTTAGTCAAGCTACCCTTTTCGTAACGTCCCGCCAGAGGCTGAAAACACAACTCGCTCCGTGTCTCGCTAGCTCGACCTATTTCTCTGTACACTCTATTTTTCAGGGTCGGTTATAATACACGGGGTCAACGCGCTGAGATTTGGCTTTCCATTGTCGATTGTGATCATTGACAAGGTTTTATTTTGTTGGATCAGTTCCAAAAACACGACGCTTGAAACATGAGATAAAAAGAACATCACGGGTGTGAGAGATATGTAAGCAATCAAGCAAGGCAGCAGTGTTTAGATCTCAGAAGTGGCAGCACAGCCTCCGTGTGCTAGGGATAAAACCGTACGCTGTTAAACAGGCTGATAATTTCCAGTCATATTCGGCCTTGGCAGATTTGAGCTTTCCGTGAGATAGATATCTCGGACAGTCTGCCGATTGTTGTTCTCTTGAAAAAAGTAAGGGTTGTCGTGTCGTGTTTTAAAAAAGTGTAAGATGCAACTGCCTTATATGCTGTGACTGTCGGTGGTCAGTCCGAAAATATGGCAACGAACTGTGCACTACTAAATAGAATTTACCGGAAGTCAATGTTGATTTTGCCAAGGTTTGTTGCGTTATTTTGATATTGCTGAGCTTTGGTTGATGCTGAAAGATGGCTGTATGCTTTGCTCTCTTCCCCAAATGAAATACATTACTCATCCTTGTTCTTACACCACCTACTTTGACCGTTTCCCTTACCCATATTTAGTCCGAGCCCTGTAATCTTCTGATTGCCAAAATTAGACACTTTTTCTTCTGTATTGTTCCTTGAGTGACTTATGATTTCCGTCGTTTCTCGATGCATGGAGAGTCGTTTCGCTCTGACCCAACCAATGACCATTTGTTTGAGTGAGCTCAACCTGCTTTATCGTCCAGCATTGTCGATCGGTGCCTGGTTGTCGATTTGTTGTGCGGGCACTCTTTATTTGATTTCTGAGGATTTTCACATTCAACGTGAGAGACTCAATTTTCTTGTACATTGATTCAATTAGTACCGTATTAAATTCAGTTATTACGAGCGCCTTCTCGTTAACCGTTTGGAGGATAGATTATCTCTGTCGTTGAATATTGAAAGGCATTTAATGGGTCAGCAGATTACGCGTAACACGATGTGAACTTCAATCGTTAGCGAACGACTCAATAGTACTCGAGCACCTCAAAATTTGACCGAGACCTTTGCACTCTAACAATGACGAACGCAATCCAGTCATGGAATTCCGGCATTCTGCAATAATGTCGAAGTCGGACATTGCGGAAGGTTCCACCAACCCTAAAAATCATGGCGCTATCGAGGCAGATCCTGGAATCCGGGCCCAGGGTTTTGCCACCGGACGATCAAACACTTCTTTATCCATCGAGGCTGCTACGATATCCAATGAACCATTCCCTTTGTTGGACGAGAATCATTTGGATACCTCTAACTACCATAATGCCCCCCTTTCTATTAATCCTAATTCTTTAAAGTTTACGAACGATCCCTTCATGCCAAATGTCTTAAGTATTTCTAAATACTTTCTTAATGATAGGGTTTTACCTAAACCGAGTGCTGCTGAGCATGACTGTTGCCTGTCTGGGGCCCCTAGAACTAAGCAGGGATCCGGCCAAGGGGTAGCGATAGGGGCGGTGGTAGCCCCATCGGAAAAGATGGAGAGTGTGTCCAAATTCAGTGCTGTTTTGCCCGTTTTGCTTAATCGTCTTCTGATGGATGTTTCTAATGAAGTTTCTGATGATCTGTTGGAGGACGAGCTGATCATCGAGGCAGAGGAGCTAGGGCTGGGACGTAGAAGGCACAAACTTCATAAAAGACAGGGTAGGGCTGCAGAATCTGAGCCCGTCCTGAGAGCCGGTAGTAAGTATGGTACACCATACCACCCTGGTCAATCAAAGGAATTCCGAAACAAACACTTTTGTTATGTGGTGAGATCACCGTCGACGTTCCCAAAAATCCAAACTCCGCGCGACGTGACAATTGCCTTGCCAGTACCACCGCGCCGGTTCACATTATCTTGTGCATGTAAATTTACTACAAACCACCAGCATCAAGGTTAGTGTGCCGGCATAGGTATCGCAGTTTTGCTTGTAGCTGTGTAATGAATCCGCACCATCTCTACTGTTGTAGGTTACATTCACTAGGATAACAATGTTGAGCTATTACCGTCATGAACGCCGCTTAACCAGCCTAACGCTTGTTTGAATTCTGAAGGTCGACGGGAATTTTCCGTCGACGCACTCTTCCACACTGGCGGCTGCTGTACGGTTGTGCTGAAGGTGCTCTCACGTCCAGCTCCCTAGCACCCCTCAATTGTTGCGTTGAATTCTGTTGTAAACGGTGAGTAAATCAATAAATGGTTTGTTTGCAGATTCATCGTTTTCTCCCTGCGACTTCCGATCCACGGTCGCATAGGGTTGGGGAAACTTCGGGCGTACGAATTCATGAACTAGCACTACAGATTCCTCGCTTAATAAAATTTTAGATAAATAGGAATCAATCAAAGCCCGAAAACGCCCCCTAGGTTTGCTGATAACGACTTTAGAAAAGAAGCTGTTATAATGGCTGGTAACCCCGTAAGATAAGAATTGTTGCCTAATGAATGTCCGAGGACGAAGCTTGCAAAGTTTCCTTTTCTGTCATCGCCGGCCATCATCATTCTCTTGAGTGAAGAACTGTTTCATGAGACCTATTCTAACGAATTGTGTAAGTGTTCAATCACCGCGAAGTCCTCGTTACCAAGAATTCCTAGTCTAGACTGGTGACATTTCTTAGGCCGCGGGCCGAATGACTTTCTTCCGACTGGTACATACGATCTGCTCTGCATACTCGAGGAGTGGTCTTATATAAACCCTATAAGGCGTTTGAAATGCTTTCTTGTCTATGCGGAGGAAAGTACGATTAATCATCCGGAGGGTGGCCAATCCCTGTTTTGCTACCATTTTATGGTGATACGCGAAGGACGAGTAAGGCGACAACCAGACGCCCAGATCTTTCTTCAGATCGATTTTCTGGAGATTAACTGTGCTAAAAGCATAGTAGATTATGAAGACTGCCAGAATCTCCCCCGAGTGGCATATGAGCACGCTTATCGCCATTTAGTGAGAGACTCCAGTCATACGACCGGCGGTTGATCGCGTCAAGATGAGTCTGTGGTGCGGTGGAATCAGTGGCATTCTAGATTTTCATGTCGTCAGCGTATAGGAGGGCGTTAGTGGAAATATTATCCGCAAGGTCGCTGATATAAATGAGGAATACCAGAGGACATAGCGCTAACCCTTGGGAAACTCCCGCCAAAATGAGAGAGGTAGACTAAAGGTCCGAGCCGGTTTTAACTCCAAAAGTACTATTGTCGAGTAAAGAGGCAACCCAGCGAAGAACCCTCCCTGGAATACCATAGGCTTCAAGTTTGTATTTCAGGGGCCGTGTGGGACATGGTTAAAAGCCTTGGCAAAATCAAAGAAGATAGCATCTGGGATGAAGCCATTGTCTTTGGCCTCTGTCAGACCATCCGTGAAAATTAGCATTATTGTTATGCATGACCGATTATGAAGGAAGCCATGCTGGGTGAAAGGGCAAAGATTATTTGATAAGAAGTGATTGAAAGTGGCTTGTTTTAATAGTCGCCCCATTAGCTTGCACGGAATGCTTGTAAGGCTGACTGGCTGACAGCTTGCTGGAGAGCGCCGGTCGCCCACTTCAAATATGGGTGACTGTCGCCTCTCTCCATACACTTGAGAAAGTGTCCGTCTGGAATGTCTGCTAAAACAGCTTATAAAGTAGTTCTGCCGGAGTAGAAGCTGCTTCCTTGAGTTTTCTAGGATGAATCTTGTCAGGACCTATTGCAGTGTATGAATTAACCTTCAATAAAAGGTCCTCAACATCTAGCACGGAAAACTCAGCGGCAACGAATAGTTGCCAGAAGTTCTACAGCGAGAGAACACGATGCCAGCTCGGTGATGCGATGTTGTAGGCTGTTATACCCATAAAATTCTAAATGCCGACATCAGACAGTTGTTTTACTTCGTATCTCAAGTAGCTTAAAACTTTCACCGCTTTTTGATCTGCTAACAGTCTTCGAGCTCTGACCCAACCTTGGTTATTTACTTAAGTGAGCTGAATCTCTTCTTATCGCTCTCTATCACTAATTGGTGTCTAGTTGTTCACTTCGCCGTACGGGCACATTCTTTGTTCGACTTTTGGGAAACCTTGTCACATTCGAGATGAGAAACGTAATTCTGTTTTTTTTTGTTATTCCATTAGTATCGTATTAAGGCCAATTTTTACGAGTGCGTCCTCAATAAACGTTTCAAAGATGAATGATCAGATTTTCGTCGGATATTAGAGTAATGCGTTGTTTGATTGTCAGATCACCGGTCATTCAGTGTGAAATGGGATCACCAATGAGTGATTCGATAGTAACTGCCCCGCACATGGAGGGTATCTGACCCGCTAATCCCGGAATTTCACGCAATTGTCGAGTCGTGGCTAATTTAACCGCAACGTTTATCAATATGCTGAGTCTTGGATATTCACACTCGTAAACAACCAAATGTATGTTATGCTCCGATTCTACTAAGTAACCGACTTCGATCCAAGAAAGCTTTCATACCGGCTCCGTTGACGTTGAAACGATATGCATCGGTTCTTCAACGAGGTTGCTTTCACCGTTTGCTTGACGGTTAGCAGTCTCATGTTGATAAGCAATGGGGTAGTACGTATGGATTGGACGATATA
The DNA here is from genome assembly GCA_008508345.1 of Paragonimus westermani. Lineage (NCBI taxonomy): Eukaryota > Metazoa > Platyhelminthes > Trematoda > Plagiorchiida > Troglotrematidae > Paragonimus > Paragonimus westermani. Next base: position 27,341 of record QNGE01004718.1, on the reverse strand, counting down.
CACATTGACGTGTATTTCTTTGCTTTGCTTTGGCGAAAGTCAATTTTATGCCTCTTGTATTTACCCATTTTCCTTATAAAGAGCGGATTATTTACAAGGTTCCAAATGGCCATTCAAAGATCAAGGATATTTGGACTCCAACTAAATCAAGAGTTGTTTGAATATATAAATGAAAAAATACCATTATATACGTGTTCGTTTCAAGCACAGAGTGAACCATTGGAAGCCTGAAACATGATGATAAGTGTGGTTGAAAATAAGATTATGATAGGTTTCAAATCGGTGCAATAAATACAGGCAACGCAATGGCGAAAGCCGTGATTCACGACCTTTTCAGTTAGTTGAGTTCATATATATCCAGCTGCTCGATACTCTCAATATTTGCTGCCATTCACTTTTCTTCGTTGACAAGAGGAGGTCGGTTTTGTCGTTTGCATTTATGCACTGCACATTGCGTCGTTTTTTTCCATATACGAATTTACCAGAAGTAAAAAGAAGCCTTTAAGAGAACAGACCGAATGTTCATTCGAGGAAGTGCACCAGGGGACTCTTATGACGGTGTAAATGGCTCAGATACGCAAATTAGCTTGGGAAGCTGGAGACAGGCCGTCGGGGAACAGGTGAACCGGAATTATGAGTTCCGTAAGTATTTTACACATCATACTGCGAGCAAGGCAATAAAGTTTTCAGGTCTGTATAAGCTTTTACATTATGGAGCACAATGACGTTGAAGGTGCTCTCTTGTTTGGAGCGCATCATACAAATCGCTAGTTCATTGTAAGTAGAATGAACGATTCTAGATATCGTTGAATTATAACATCCTTACAACCGAATTTAAGTAGTTTGCTGCTGGTGATTGTAATAATTGCATCAGGGTGATGGATATTTGCACCACACCGGAAATTATCTGCAGGAAGTGAATGCCGTCATCAGTGAACCGTTAGTATGTGAGTTCGGAATATCATCTGAGTGAAGGTGGATGAAATATTTAGGAAAATTTAAGATATGCCTACTGATCTTGGGTTTAATCAGGGGTTTGTTCGGGGACTTGTTAGGTATTTGGGACAAGTTCCTTAACGCAACCTTAACAGGTGTAACGGACTGAGAACTAGTTTATGCGTATAACGAAAACTTTCTGGATTTCAATGCAGTTTCTCTGTGGGCACTTTATATAGTCTATAAATTCGGAGTATACTAGCTCACGGGCGAATAGATGCATTTTCAACAACCAAAACACTGTTGGTCGAAAGAATTCATCCCTAACCGTTCCCGAAAGCAGCTCTAACTCGCCCGTAAACTGGTAACAAAAAACCGGCAAGTTTGTGCAGTTGCATGACCTTCCAAGAGACGGAATTTCATGTGCTTTCCAAATTGGGAAAGGCGGTTGAACGCGAAGTGAAGCATTCTGCCACCTGAAGTCTTCCGGGGTGACTCGCTCGATCGTCGGACTGCGTGCACCCTACAGTAACAACGCCACGACCCATGGTTGGACACACTCACGTCTATGCTCGACGGTCAGCCTACTCCCAAATTAGCCACTCGCTGTGAGACCAAGTTGTACTAATGGCTGTGGCTAAGTGATCTCTGTGATGAGTGCGCTTCTTTAGTTGCCTATTCGCATTCTCCAGATGGTTGTTTGTTTGATTTCCGAAGTGAAAAACATCCGGCTGTGTACGGATGGCCCAGTTTGGCTTTATATATAGCCAGTTTTACGAAAGGTAGTTCGCCGTATTATTGCAACATCCCGATTAAACCGTCAGAATAAATTGACAGAGGTGATCAATCACTCTTCAAAGTTACTGCAACTAGCCATGCGATGAAACAACTATCGGCTTCTGTAGGAATTCGCCTGAATGTTGATCATAAGGTTGACTACATCAACTTACCTGTTTCCTCACAGCATCCCGAACACGGAAGAAACATAACATTATGTTCTTCCCAAAGACCAGTCGTGCTGCTCGCATTTGGGCTGCCATTTTATCCATCACAAATGTTTCGACACATGTGTGTTCCCCTATCACCTCCCGGAATGTTTCGAACAAATGACGCAGGGATGCATATTTTTCACTTTGTACATAGGCGTACATCACGGGTCGTCCATGACCAGAAACTGATATAGCCTCAGGCTACAGCAGCGAATGTGGAATGATGGAGGACCAACTGATGGCGGTTGGTCCCATGAGTGACATCGACGTTTACCACATCAGGGAACCGTCTGAATAACTGCACTTGCTCTCTGAGTGCGCAACATGTGTACGTGCATCTATTATTGTCGTCTCTGATGACACGCATCACGCCGATTTTCCCCACATGACGCAGAATTCATGGCAGATTTTCCGTTACGTTAGTGCACACTAATCCACTTACTTAGTACTGGCGGTTTCAACCGACAATGGATGTTGCAAATATCCATGGTGGTCATATGCTTGCCATGAACATCCGCAACATACTGCTTCAACTCAGCCGCTGGCGTGCTTTATTAAAAAAGATGCCTCGAGTCGTTCACTTTACTTTCTGCGAGCCGAAGAAAGCTTTGATGTGCATCGTACAGCGAGGCAGTTATGTCGTGGTTGTGCTTCATTGTAAAACAGCTAACAACCAACCCGGTAATTTTCCTAACCACGTTAAAGCTTGATTGGCAGCATATATCGCGGGAACTGTGCAACGGAAGTATGTGAACTCAACTCACTAAACACATCGTGATGCACGGCTTTCGCTCTAACGTCGCTTGTATTTTATACAGCGGAACACCATCTACCACGTAAACTCAAAAGCAGTCACACTCATATAATTATATTTCAAGCGTCCATTGCCTGATTTCTTGCTTGAACCAAGCACGTACAGAACACTGTAATCCTTCATGTACCTATCTAAGCAACTGTTGAACTCGTTGAAGCTAACCAATTCCCAGCCCTTGAAGGTTGCTTCACCCACTTTTGTGCACACAGCGCCGGCTGGTGAGCTCTAATCAGCATGGCTTCGCTAAAGGCCAGTTGCTCCGGGTTCTGCTGACGTAACAATATTTTGAAAGAGTTAAGTGGGACCACCTGGTGACCTGTTATCGTCATGTGTCTGGCAATCGATGACGCACAGGGTTAGCAAACCAGGGGTTGGCTAGCATAGGGCTGATCACAGCCGCGTGCGACGGCTTGCCTCGAACATGTGGCTTTGTCGAAGTAACGATCGGAAGCAGTCGACGTGCATCGACCAGTAAATCGAAGTGTCGGAGGAAATCGATGCTAACGATGAGAAAGGTATATCAACCACAAGTAAAAAACAGTAGGAATCGCGTCAAAAACAAAGTCTAAGTTCAATAGCCGCCGGCCGAAAGTTTTGATGGACGTACTGTTTGCAGCCAGGAGAGTAGTGCCAGACTCTGACCGCGCATCTGTTACTGAATACGAGGTGACGCTAACCCCCGCCCCTGTATCGATCAAAAAGTGCAGTTTAGAGGTCAAACCCATCAGAAAGAAAAGGCGACTGTTGTTTGACTGGCCCGCTGCCGTCGTCGCTAAAACACGCCGACCTACTAGTTTAAACGTTTATCACGATGGCCACATTATGATCGTCATCGTCCAGCGTTTTCCCCATACGTCTCATGATACCAGCAAACTGCAAACACTGCCAGTTTTTAGTCCGAGCGGTGATTGGGCACGCGTTGGAGGAATTCTAGATGCCGGAACAAAGATCCGCCGGTTCACGCCGCAACTGAGCTATATCGGCTTCTGTTTCTTAAGGGATACGTTCAGTACATTTCAGTTCTTTGTGAAGTTCTGCTATTCAGGCGTCTTCTGTAGCCAACTAAATATACGCCGGAGAGTTGGAGCTAACTATCTTCCCAGCTAATGCCGGCTGACCCTTGCATCGGAAACGTTCATGTACTGCGTCGGGCGAAACAGCTAGATCACTTAACGGACGTGAGGGTAACACGGAGAGTAGCCCTTGTGTACACTCAGGCAGCCTTTGCATCCACAACTCTCGTGAAAGCGACTCTAGCAACTATGTTTTACCTGCTACGCGTAACACTTCCCGAAGAAGTACAGATGGCCTCCTGTCTCCCAACTGCAGCCTTTAGAACAGTTGTTCAAAACACATTTTATCGGACGGCCGTGTTTCCTTGAGAATAGTCTGCTTAGCTGGCTCATACCGACCGGTTACCGAGCCAGGCTCAGCATATCTTGAGGGAGGTGCGGTATAATCTGCGAGAATTTGTGCGAATCATGTATTATTCGCCGGTTACCGAACTCTATATCGAACAAAACGAACCACAGCTTTGGATCAAGGTCCACAAAAGCGGGAACAGCTGGCGTGATCAACGACACAGAAGAGTTCGATCACCCGAAGGTTGAGCGCAAAACTGAGCGGTAGATAATCCTAATAAAATCGATTCGTGGCTAAAAAACTTTATTTGTAACCACGCAACATCGCACATGGGTAAGATTTCACTGCTGGTTACGAAAGGTGAGGGTATAATCGTTTACAGCGATTTCGGCGGCTCGGCCATTTAGTAATTAAGATGCGGGTTCGGGTGAACTGACGAGACTTCATTGCTGGTAAGTGTGAATGCGTGCACTTTCGCGGGTTTGTGAACTTCAGTATCAAATTTACGGGTAATCGACTAAGGCAGTTCTTATCGAGAAAGACTTAGGGATCACTCTTTTATAAACTCCCTCGGTCCTTCCATACGTTGAGGCGAATGCGAAAGTGGATGACTATACCAGTGCGTATTTCGGCTAGTTCAACCCTCGCTGTTTTCAGCAATTTTAAAAGCAGCATTGTTTGGCGAAACACGGAGAACGGATTTGTGACCTGACCATAATACTTCCATTGACCCGTTGGGGTAGCAGGTTCAAGGTTCAACGAGTTCAGCGGGTGGTGGACAAGAGCTGAAAGCGACAGCCTTTGATATTTCCACGTTTTCAGGCCAGAAGTCTCTGAATGAGAGGAACAGTTGCTTGTCGCAACTTTTCTTGACTGCACTAGTGAGATGAAATAGTGAAGTGCAACTCTACGCCTGCCTCTACCACACATGTGAGTTCACATGTACGCAAACATGCAGGGGTTGCTGTGAGCTATTTGCGAGACAAACCTGCACATGTGATTAGGCTCAGTAGAGCGCACTAGGACTCGAATGGAGAGCTGAAATCGCCGTACGAGTGAAACCCGAAAACAAACACTGTCATTTCCTACAAAACACGTTGCAGCAGAGGGTTACTGGCCTCGCAGACCAGTATCGAGAAATTTTGCCCAGGTTCAAGTCCTCTGTATTGATCGTTAAGTTTCAACAGGTGCGTCTTAGGTTGGTTAGTAATGCAAGAGTGTACAGGGGTTTGTATTAGTAGTTTGGATGTTTTCGAAATTATGAAAACCTGTATCAGATCAATGCTTTGTTTACGGCATTCGAGGGAGCAGTAACTCAATCCGAAAAGCTTGCGGAAGCACAGTTTTTCACCCAGCCTTCACTTCACTCCTCAATGTATTAGGCTGCAGCAGAATTCGCATAACAGCTCAACACCCGGCAGCCGATGGGTTGGTTGAGCAGTTTCATCGGCAATTGAAAAGTTCACCATGCACTAGCAACAACCTTTCATGGCACGAGGTTTGGGCACTAGTCCTGTTAGGTATCCGTATTACGCCGAAGGCAGACATGCATATCACCATCGCCCATTTAGTCCATGAGTGCTCCTTACGTTTACCCGGAGAGTTGGCTGCCTCACACGCAACAGGACCCATCAACTTCGCAGATCAGGGCGAGCGGTCGGCCCAACACATGAGACGACTCCGACCACTTTCACCGAGAGAACAGACGACTCCAACGTACGTCCATCTTCGTCTGTCAACTTGTTTCGATTTTGTGCTCGGGCGTCTACTCCTTGACGACCTTTACCTCCGCCGTATACCGGACAGTTCCACGTACTTACGCGCTGTGCTGAGACTTTCGTGTTAGAGCGTAATAGTAAACACGAGGAAATCGTTATCGGTGGACTGAAGCCAGCGTACATAAAGCTACCTGATAGGGTAACTTATTCGCGAGCAGCAACGTCTTCTTTGGCCAGTACGTTACCTAGCGTTTGTACAAAATTTGGTTCCAATTGCGACCCCGCCTGCCTCGACGGAGCCAGGGCCCTAGAGCAGACGTGATCCAGAGTCGCTCAGGCCAGTGCGATTCGCAGATTACGTGGACGTCCGCCATATCTAATATTATTGTTGTCTCCCTTCCTTACCAAGTTGACTTTAGATGGCTTTACCTACAGCAGGCTCTGTCAACAGAACATTCTCTTTCAAAAAGAAAAAGAAAGCTCTATTCTGCCGGACGCGATAAGATCGAGGGGCCGGTGAGGTTGTCGTTATTCATTTATGAGCACTTTACATTCTAGATACCTAGAATTAACCATCCACCGTCTGCATGGGACGTTGAGGCACCGCACCGCGAGAAGACGCTGGAAAGCTTAAAGTCCTGCGAGGATTGCCTAAGATGGACGAGAACAGGGCTATGACCCTATTAAGCGCGTCGCAACATGTCTGGTCTCAATTCTCCTGCTGCTTACAACTAATAACCGGCCCAACCGTGCCCTCCAAACCATCTTCAATTATTTTCTCTCCTCTTCCCAACGGGCCTAGATACGAGCCGTGTGACGAGAGTAAACTAGACCATCCATGCTCGAGTCAACGGTTCCGGGTTACTGGAAAGCTCCAACACTATCGAGGTCAACACTCTAGTTGTCTTCTGGTGGGGGACCTCTGTAGCCACCCTATTCATCTATTGTTGACTATGTTAAAGCCACCAGTGCCATTTTTATTCTCACTGTTCCATACTTTTGTATGCGCTGAGATGTTTGTTTGAATTACGGTCCCGCTGCGTGCTCGCACGTCGTAGTACCTTACTAGCGTTTGACATTGTTATTCGTTCGTTCTCACGTCGATTGCGTGTGTCGGCAACATATTCCCTGTCTACTCATTCCTTTATTCATAACCGGCCGGCTCTAGCCCGTTTGAACAATACAACTGTAAGGCGATGGAATAATATAGTGACCAGTAAAAATCGCAGGTCATAGTGCCGTCAGTCACCCTCTGTATAACCTGCTTCCGCATGAAAATCGTGTATGGCGCAAATGCCGACACTTCTGGGGTTAGTGACAATAAATGACGCGCATAATAAAAAAGGTAACGACACCAAAAATAGTTGATGGACGTGTTTAAAAAATTTTGATTTAAGGAAATAATACACGTAGTACATGTTGGGGGAGATGTAACAAATAGGAACAGACTCATAATTTTGTGTTAGGAGTGCAGATAAGAATGCGCCGAAAGAGCAGTTTAAAAACGTGGTCGCCATCTTGAAATGGTGCGCCAAAAGTGAAACGCTCGGAAAAGGAATACTCAACAACGCAAACCAGAAGTGCTGAGAGAAAGCGCATTACTAGTCGGGCTCACCAAATTGTAGCGGACAAGTGGGCATGCGCTCGAACCTCGTCCACTAACAATTTAAGACGCCTTTTCTGTAGAGCAGTCGGAATATAGTCACAACAGGCACCGAACCAAATGAACACAGTAGGGTTTAGAAACGAACCGTATATTTCCAGCGTTGTTTGAAAATACGGTAAGTAGTTAGTTTTAGCCTAATATGGGATCAACGGCAGCAACCAAGAGAGGAAGGGAAAGAAGGACGAAGTGGGCTCCAGCCCACCCGGCCACACTCAAAAGCGCGCCAGGCGAAAAGTTCGTAGGGACTCGGAACGCGCTAAGCAACGCCCGAAGAGGCTGACTGATTGTATGGTAGGACCAATGTTACAGATCTGTGTAAACGCCACCCCAGTTGCCTGTGTTTGACAACATACAAAACGTACGTACAATAAAGGCCCTTCTTCATGACTCCCAATTCTTGAGCTGCTTGCGTGTCCGACATTGGAAAGCATGTTTAGGCACAAGCCGTTCTCCATGACTCACACTTTGCACTCTCAATACGGACTAGGTGTCAGCTGCACTCATCGCACCCACGTCACTCCTTCCTCCAAAAGGCACAGACGTCTGAAATCTAGCTTTATGACACCGGACTTATTCGTCACGATGACAGTACGCACTAAGCTGTCCTTGGCAGCTTCACAACTAACTATCACATCTAAAGGCCATGTATGTCTTGGTAGGGGTTCCGAAGTTACCATTCGACGTCTGCCGGGCGAAAATTGCGTTCTTCACGTATCCACTTCTGTCGTGCTTGTAGGATGGGAAGGTACTGTTTCGTACAGCGAATCCAAAAGAGTCCAGCCAGGTAATTGGCTTGCTTCCACTCGTGTTTAAACGATTGTAACGTAGTCTGATCGGGGCAGATTCCTCGATTATTTCGCAGGAACAATATATCATTGGGTGATAATGCCAGTCTGTCTCTAACATCCGATGTAACGGGCACTAACGGTCTGTTATTCAATATTCTTTCCACATCGACAAGAAGCGTACGCAGGGTCTCGCTATCGCGAGTTTGTTCAACACAGATCGATCCGAGGATGCGACGTACCGACCGTATAAGACGCTCCCACACACCTCCCCGGTGGCTCGCATAGGGTGGATTATAATGCCACTGGATATACCTTTGTAGTAATTTGCCATTGATAGAGGCATGATCTAAGCCACACGTCCATCGTTTGAGTTCTTTGTCTCCAGCGGTGCAGTTAGACCCGTTGTCGGAATAAACATTGACAAGTCAACCCTGTCTCTCAATGAAACGCACCAATACCATAAGAAATGAATCAGTACTCATGGAATGTGCGACCTCAAGATGGACGGTTCTGAACTAAAGACAGGTTAGGACACAACCGTACCTTTTATCCATGCCCCTACCTTTCTTCACACTAACCGGACCGAAATGGTCCACACCAACATTGCCAAACGGGTGCCAACCCGGTTCTATTCGCATGGATGGCAGGGGAGCCATTATTTGTTTGCCCGCGGTGGCATTCAGACGACGACAGTGGAAGCAAGTTCCGATAATGCGTTTGACTGCGGACGCACCCTGAATAATTCGAAATCGGCACCTGATTAACGAAAGAACATGTGACACATAACATATGATAGTGGTTGACAAACAGGTCTGTCACATGATGATGCTTGGGAAGAATTACTGAGCACTTCAGCTGAAACTCAACATTAGCCAGCATCAGTCGTCAACCCACCCGCATCATCCCATCTACCAAAATAGGGTTTAACTTGCGAAGTGGACCTCCCTGTGACAACGGAAGTGTTTGTCCAGACTCATGCAACTTCATCAAGAGGGACAGTTCGGTCGGAAAGCTATCCCTCTGAACCAGACGGACGATATCTTTCTTACCAGGGTGAATCTCGCCCAACCTTAGGTGACCTGTATCAACCGTAGTGTTGGTCAGTCGATGCTTTGCAGAAAGCCAATATGACTTGAATCTGCGCAACCAGGCTGGAGTATTTAGACGTTTGGGCTAGCTCGGAATATTGAGCACCCAAGACAGAGAGATCTCGTCCACTGTAATCAGGTCCACCTGGGCCGATGGTCGATTCATCTCCACCTCAGCGGATTCACTTACGGCAACGAACGTTTCAGGCCAACGTATAGATGGTTGTGTTAGAATCGTAGGACCTGACAACCAGGCTTCTATACCTCCGTGATTGTGTATCTCACGAGAAGCACTATCTGCTTGATTGTCTTCCGACCTCGCGTGTCGCTACTGATCGGGGAATGTCGGATTGTGTACGGCAGTTATTCGGTTTGTAGCGAACTTACTAAACTTGGTGACCGTCTCTTTCAGGTTAGTTCCATCGTGACAAACACAATTATTCGAGAGAGTTTCTCGTGGCTTTCGTTGGAGGGGTGGCACTAAGAACCCAACCAAGTGACGATCTGACTGCGTAGGGTTGCCCGCGTTTTCCGGGTTTCTGATCCATAACCCTTTGAGCTTCAAGCATGTCACACCAGATAAGAATGGTTACTTTAGCATCGTGAATCTCGTCAAATGGGGATCTGTCAAATGTGACCATCTTTGGGCTTCCTCTTTCATGGACGGGACAGGTCGTAGGGGTAGACCGACCATAGAATAAACATCGTTGATGTCGACTGTCTCTTGTCCGTCTAAGGAAACAATCCTCAGGCGGACATTCTTGCTACGGGCGGTGGTTAACCCGTTCGCTATTGTGAGGGACAAGGTGGACTGAGTGCTAGAGACACCGATAGGCTCGAGCGGATCATCTCTCACTAGAGTGGTGTCGGAGCCGAGATCCAAGAACGCATACGTTGAGACTGGACCGTGTATCCAGTCGACTTTCATTGGCACTGCACCCAGCCTTGTATGATTTTCAACTGTGCTAGCCATATTACAAGGAACTTGATGTCCATCACCTGTCTCGGCCACGGGCTCTGCATGCGTGCGGTGCAGCAGGCTGTGGTGACGTCCGCCGCAGCCGACAGCATCCCAACGCAACCTGACCCTGCAGTCTGAGGCTCGGTGGTGTAACTTCTGGCAAACAAAGCAACATCCAAGCCGTCGCAAGCTGTCCCATCTCATGGGTACACTCATGGCTAGGGAGGAGTCGCACTCCCCGATTGTGTGCTTCTGAGAGCACAACACGCAACTGACTTGATGGTCACTTCTACCATCATTGTTTCTGTCTCCACATGCACATCACAGATATCCTCATCTTTGTCAGCTAGCATAGCGTTTAGCTTAGACTCCTCCACTTCTGACTTAGCTCACAACAAAACCATCTGTAATTCAACCTCTGCCTTGAGCTACCTTTCTTTCAGTTCAGCCCGTAACAAGGCAGATCTGGCCTGAACACGGCTGTTACAACCAACACGGGGACCAGAGCATGAGATAGAATCAATAACACCTTTGAATTGCTCGACTAAATTCAAGCGCCTATCCAGAATAGGTTGTTTCTTGAAATTGTCAGACATCATCAGGGGTTAAGCCGGCTGAGGATCAATGGTGAGTACTGTACGATCTTCCACGAAGACGTTGAGAAACGCGTGGCGATAAACCAATGATCCCAAATATTCGAAACAAGATTGGATCGTAATGCCACGGTACTATTGAGCAAATTATCAAAGTGAATGTTCAGACAACTTCAACAGTTTCCATCGACAGATCGCTTGCAGAGAATGGGTTAAAATTTGCTGCTGAACGGGCTAAATGTGAACTATAATCACATAATAAGGCATTCATACCCAAAAGAGCCCTTCCGAGCAGTCAACAGGTTCAAAACAATGGGGGCGAGCCGAGCTCCAAAAATGGGGGTGCACGCACCACTCAAGTAAAGTACAATGACCGACAACTGGTTATGCGCACAACCGTCAAATTGACGTGACAAAACAAAATCGTCTGGGTGAATATTTAGGGGAATTGGGTTGGGTCGGATTTTTACATGATTGTAGTTCAGATAGTTGATACACTTTCCACAGTACTTGGTACAAAGCATGATTCTATTATTGACACTGGTAGTGTAGAATCTATTATATCACAAAAAAATCCATCATTGTTCTATCCATATTACACACTATATCTTTGTTCTCTAACCGTACCATGTATAACTGATCATTTCATCCATGTTTTGTGTATAGACACTAATCCGATCTTTAACGAACAATCCAAATCAAGCCAAGCCAACCAGTGGCCGGTGAAATGACGTCTTTCCATCAACGGCAATAGTGATGGGTATATTAATGATAGTAGATTCCTCAACGCACCTGTGAGAAACGCGCTCAGGCGGTCGCCATCAATGCGCATAATGTAAGGCGATGTGCAGTAATTTCACACAATACACAATTGATAATAGTATGGTAGGCAAGTTATGTGAATAAAACAAGAGACAAAAAGGGTGAGAAAACTCCCGGTTCACACGAAAGGATTTACTACACGGGCTTCTAGAACGCCAGTCTTCATTCTACCTGAAACTTTGCAGAGGATAAGGTCGGTGGGTACATCAATTTACAACCTACAAGTTAACAAATGGCCTAATAGTGAAGGCCATGCTGGAAAAACCTGACTTGGGGCTGTCAAAGATTGTAAGACAAAGTTTTGCTTCATTGCCTGATGCAGACAAGGTTTCGAAAATGTGTAGAATATTTGGCCTGGACAAGGGGAAACAGGAAATCTCGGACTCTTGCAGCAATGTGGAAGAATGTCTTGATAGAATTTCATACTTGCTCAAGATCGACGGAATTTCGTAGATCTCGCGAATTGTTTGACTGATGAAGGATTGTGACCGTCTGGACGTTGTGGAATGCCTTCTCGCTTCAGATGTACTCGTGGTAGCAAGAATGAGGAGCACAGTTACATGATAAATAAGGGGACGTAAATGAATTGTGTGGATTATGACGATTATTGGATATCTTTGGGCTAAGCTTATGCATGAAGTTAATAGTTTGTGTTGGTTAATCAAGTTTTTGGCGCCGGTAAACGGCCGTTATCAACTAGCGTGGATAAAGGTCGCCCAGCAGCTTTGTTAAAGTGCATGGATTTCTCCTAATTTTGATATCGATCTGCCTCACGTGACCGATTTATAGGTTGATGCTGGTGCATAACAACATTGTAAGATTGCGAGGTGGCATACCATAGGGGCTTATAGTAGGAAAAGGAACATGAATGACGTGATATTTCTGTACAAACTTGAGATGTACGGGTCCGGTATGCTATGTTTCATCTTCTCCAACAGTCACATTGTGCATCACTTTTGTACAACAATAAAAAACAACATAAAGATGGTTGCCATTGAGTACGATATAAGAGTATGTCAGGGTGAACAGATTATGATGAAAATGCAGGTATATATATGGCATACATATATATGGTACATATGTGCGTTGTCTATAACCACGTTTTCCTGTTCACGTGCAAGATTTTTAAAAAAATATTTCCAAAATCCAGTCTGCTGCAGTCATCAACGTGCTTTGAAATCCAGACCGTTATAGCAAAGTTAAAATCAACAGCGTGGATGAATTTAGGGGACACATGGCATAAAATTACGTGGCATACAGGATTCTTACTCGACGTATATTAGGTCTATTTCTAAAGATATCGCCTTGGAACAAGTAGGGTGTGAATTTCAGTGATTTCGGCAATTCGCTCACGGGTTCGTTGTTGGAGTCCCAAGCCACCCGGACCCAGCCAGTTTCTCCGTTTTGATGTCCGGCGTTCTCCCGGTATCCTAGAAGTCACTCACCGAAAACGAAGGGTGACGGCGCCCCTCCGGGGTCAATGAGGGTACCATGATTATAGTAAAACACCAATCCGACAGTTTATTGAGAAGACGAGAGTTTAATGGCCTTTAGAAACGGCCCAGCTAATGCCCGCCGATGAGAAGTCTTTTCGATGGTCCATAACCCTGTAAGAGAAGAGCCGTGGCCAGAGGAATGTCAGGGGTCGAAGGTTATAGGACCTCCCGTGGTGACTCTTTCGACTGTCATCAGCTACTTAAGTGAAAATTGCGGCACCAGTCTTGCGCTGAAGAAAGTGTGTTCAAGAGTTCATTCACCCAGGAATCGCCGAAACCCTAGTGGCTAAAGATAAACGAGTTCAAGACCAGACTCGCGAGAGAAATGCTGCAAGTAAACGATCCTTTTGGATGCTACTCTCTGGACACGTTCAATGACGAGTATCTCCTTTTTCAAACACCCAAGCAGTGGTCTTATATACTCCTCGCGAAGCGTTTGAAAAGCATACTTATCTCTGCGTGAGCGGCATTTTTTATCATATCAAGAGTCCAAGGTCCCCTTCCTGCGGCCATCCGTTGGTAGTGATGAGAGATAGGCAAGGCGACAACCAAGCCCCCATGTCTTTTGTGACGTCAACTTTTGCTATATCAATAAATCTTGTGCAATACGCATCGCGAGTAGTTTCCTGGAGTCTCGTCCAAGCAACATATGCGCACATTTGCCGTCGTTTAGAGGAGAACTCCATTCATCTGACCAGCACTTGATGTTGTCAAGGTCACTCTGCGGTACACTGGAATCACAGGCGTTCCAGGTTGTCCAGTTGCTAGCGCGAAGGTGAGAGTTGTTGAAAAGCGACTCAGAAAGGTCATTGATATACATAAGAGGCAACAGGAGACCAAGTACGGACAACTGAAAGACTCCAGCGGAGATAAGAAGAAGGGAGAGAAAAGCCTTATCCGGCTTTTATTATGAAAGTTCCGTTAACAAGAAGGGGTGTAATCTAGCAAAGAACCTCTCTTCAGATCCCATAGGCTCTCATTTTGTGTACAAGGACCCCTTGGGACACGGTCAAAGGTTTTGGCAGAGTCGAAGGAGACAGTGTCCAAGACGTAATCATCATCTTTGGTCTCTGTCAGTCCGTCCATGAAGATTGAATTATGGGTTGTGTATGACCGATCGAGAAGGAAACTATTCTGAGTAAAACGGTAAGGGTTACTTAAAAATGCTTAAGGGTGGCGCATTTTAACACACGCTTCACTACCTTGCGTGTGATGCTTGTGATACTGATCGGCCGACAACTAACAGGAAGATGACGGTTGCCACCCCAAATCTGAGTGTGGCAATGACCCCTTTCTCTGCCCCAGGGACAGTGCCGGTCCGGAGTGACTGTTTAGACAGATCATGGGGGACACCGCCAAACAACGGGCTGTTTCTTTGAGGATCCGACGATGGATCGCGTCTGGTCCCACTGCATTTTACTCTCTGAACACCTCGGCAACCACGTGGAGGTTGGAGATTTCACCGTCGGCAGGCTACATAGAAAGCGCTGAGGGATTTGTTTCACTCTAGCGGCGCACATACCTGAAAAACCACTCTGGCGGACCACCAATGAGATATTTTGCTGTATTCCCTAAGTGTTTTGACGGCCTTCCCGCTTGCAAGCGTTTCGTACAAAGCGCAAGGCTCCCAGATCCTCTGGCTTGTCCGTCAGCATCTGCTTGGGGAATGGGCGCGAATGCACATCAAGCAGTCGACGGATGTTTCGCGGAGGCGGAGCACGAGGGGAGGACTTCGATAGTTTGGGAGGAACAAACGCATCATCAGCTTCGTGTACAGCAATTTTAAAGGAAAAACATTTTGAGTACACCGAACTAGATACAAAATGGAGTGTACTCATGAACGACATCACCGCGTTATACTCCGACTTCTTAAAAATTCGGAATGAAGTCTTCGTCACGGCATTTTGTGGCCAGTAATAGATGAAGTCGAAAGCTTGTAACGTGTGGCTATTACCCCCCAAAAGGCGTTTCATGCCCATCTTATCTACGAGGTGAGCTGCGTTAGTGATAACCGGACAAAGCCAGGAGGGTAGCTCTCCCCGGAAGTGCTTTGCAGGGTGTGTGACGGAGTGCGTGGAGGCCTTCTGCCAACGTTCCCGTGACAAGTAACCGCCAAGTTGCGTCTGCGTTTGTTGAAATTATCCATAATGAGAAGTTGAAGGAAACGCCGTGTAGACGAGAGACGATATAGCGTGCCGTCGTAGAACGCGCTGCATGACGGCGAATGGTACATAACACTGCCAGGGAACGTGTCATGACTACGAAGCTGGAGTATGAACCGGAGTGCGTCGCACCCTTCTGGGGAGGTGAGTTCCCCTACGGCACTTGGCCCTGGGAGCATCTGCCTTGGAGGGACAGCACAACTTCCCATGCGCCCATAGGAGAATTCCATTCGGTATGGTGATTGCCTATGAACATGCAGATCATTATGACTGATATCTGCACAGAGCCCGGTCTCTCGCAAGGCAAGAATGAGGGTCATTGTCGTGGACCAACCGTCTGGCTTACGGTGGTTTGTTCAAAATACTCAAATACATAGTGTCCACACCACTGAGAGCTACCTTCTCATTTTGCTGGTTCCAAAGATGGTAGAAAGGCAAAAGGAGAAGAGTGAGAAAGTAGTCGTGGTTGCGAGGGGTGTGGATGGACAGCAGCCGTTTCATTGCAAGCTGAGCATACATCAGCATCCTTGTGGGACTCTCCGCCCGCTTCTTTTGATCCGAGGTTGACGACTTCCGGACCGTCAACCTTTCTGAATTACTGCGGGATGGTTCGCAGTTTCACATCCCCGAGAGTTTGGATGACATTTTAGATTATGAGTGAACTTGGAACGAAATAACCTAGGACGAATTTACTTAGCCGATGGAGCTGCAGCTGGAATGAGCCACGTATGAGCTTTTCAGAATGCAGTGGGTGACTCGGCAGACTAATTATTTTATAAGAACTAAGAATGAAACACCCTCTAGCAGACCTTTTTGAGATGGAATGATAAGGGGTGTAGAGAAGGAGTAACAGTATGTACTGCCTTTTGGAGTCGTCTTTTCGGACCTGTGCAGGCGACTAGTCACCCAAGGAGTGGAGCGGTCGCCTATGGAGTGGGTGTGGTGCCTGAGTTTATTTATTCGAGGACACTGATCTCCTCTCGATTACAGAAATAAGGACCTATACGTTAGCCTAAAGTTTGGGCTTATCCTCGAGTTGTGACCTCGTTCTGTCGAGCTAGGGGTGGTTCTGACGCTCCTGTAGTGACAGATCCAGTGAAGAGGACTTCAGATTGGCACAACTTTTTCTCAGTTCAGCCGTTTGATCCACTACCTTGCTCACCAATGCCACACATCAGTGTGTCAAAGTTTGTAAACAAAAGCGGCGAGTGTCGACAATATAAGAGGCGATAAGTAACAGGGACTAAACGCAAGGCAGGGGAATAGTATAAATGAGAAGTCTACGAAGATAATAGCAGACAAAATGAACACGTTGAACGGTGACGAAAGCTGTGTTAATTTTGCTGCCCAGAGCACCAAATGCCAACATTCGGAGAACTACATCAATGGTGTAGAAATTTCAGCCAAAGCGCGAGCTACCCATCGGATATGGCGTTCGTCAACGTTAGGAAAATGTCTCAGCATTGATTACAGTCAGTTAATTCTTATTGGCTTCCCTTGTTCATGGGAGCTGCGTTTAATTGTGGGAATATTTCACTAGAAAAAAAGTTGAATGCAGTTTCTCAGAGCTTCGGAAGTCACCAGAATGAACTTCTTTCTAAGGCTGTTCTTTGAACCAAGTTGCGAGCGGATCGCGAAATCACCGGTGAGCCTACTGCCATGAATCAGGTTATAAAATGGTTTGGGTTTCAGAACCAGTCATCTCAGCTGCAGACGATCAGATGTATACGTCTGACAGCGTTTTATGCATCTCAGAGTAGATGGGAGGCCCACTGAACACTTCGTGAATGCGTTCTGGGGACTTTCGGGAGCTAACCCGTTAGACTTGCGCAGGCGACTATATATGAATAAGCAGTAGCCGAATTGAGGTCGTACATTCAGTTTGTGAAGATATAGTCAGACATCAAGAGGAAAGAATGTGTACACAAAGTAGCCTACCGTTCGTCTAGTTTTAGCTACTAGGAAAGTTGTGTCCAGAAAAACCGAATGGACCTGAGTGACGTATGCCCAAGTCTCGTATGTAGGTGACAGCTTTTGTACTATGACCTCCCAGCTTTATAAAACCTTTTGGTATATGGCGAACATGGGCAAAGATGTTGAGCTTATCGGCTGAAAATTTCATCGGCCATGCAGGAAATTTTTTCTGCACATTTTTTCAGGATTATCTACACGGAATAATGGTCAAATTCTTCGCCAATACACCTTCTCCATCCTCCAACTATTGTTTTTTTGGCACGATCTTAGGCATCAGGCCAGCGATCACCTTGTGGAATCCAAATTGCTCTAACAAATCATTTATTCTGTCGATTTATGCAGATCCCAAGTACTATCATCTCAGAACTATGAAGCTCGAAGTTTCCTGCCTAAGTTTGAATTTCCCCTTCATATACTGTCTGCTTTTGTCTGTTTTGTTGCTGTACTCACATAGCTGACTCGTTGTACAATTTTCAAATTTGGTGTTCAAATATGCACATGCTTAAATACCATTACGTTGATCACGCTCGCATGAGTGTGTTTCTCACAAATACGTCGAGAAATATACCATTATTAGTATTATCACACAACCATGGAGAATAAAAAACAAACCCTATGTAGGGACAGAGAAGGAAAAAGTAAGGAGACAGGGAGGGACCTAACTATCAAAGGTAGTTACGTCCATATTCAAACATTTGACGTTGAGGTGACTATGCCCTGCAATAAACCAGCTAGATACTGATTCTTGTATACTGAAAAAGACTAGTTAGGTCAGAAGGCACATGATCGGAGCCTTCTGCATGTCCAACGGCGTAATGATAACTACATCGCTAGAATCGGCGGACTACGTAACATGGTCAAGAAGTTCCGGCTGGCAGGTCATGCACAAACGTTTGTTAAGAAACATATAGTGGAGGTGTTTTCAAGAGTTTTTGGCGGTAACAAGTCAACCACGTGACATTTCATGACTTCTTTCAACACCCTAGAACCAATTCGGAAGTGGTTGATGGGAGTAATAATTGCTGACCTCTTGTCACGAGACCTCTTCATAGCGGGGCTCAGTTAGAGAATTTTCCCTCTAGGGAGGAAAGGAAACGGGCGTTGAGGAAAACGTGCAAAGAGTAAGCGAATGAAAGGAGGTCATTTTTTATTCGTTCTACAGCAACGGGGTAGATATCATCGGGGCCGGGATGATAATGAGGCTTGGTAATATCCCACTGTCAGCTTGTGTCCACAGCACCAACAGTAACATGAACCAAGAAAGCATGTACGGTTACCGAGGGAGCCGGAGGCATATACTTCTTTAAGTGTTGAATGAAACAGTAATATATGAGCCAAATATGACGTACCTTGTGACGGGGTCACCGATGGAAGTCTTGTCCTGCAGGGTTACTACTGAGATGATAGGGTCCCTCCGGTAGTTCCTGCGCCCGATCAGTCACAGCAACCCTTTGCTGGTCCCTGCTTCAGAGCACATGTTATCCCCAATTAATTGGATTATTCCGCCACCTACTCCATAGCACTGAACATATATCATTTATCTGATGACAGAGAAGTCGCGTGCTTTTCGCTGCTGTGATTTAAAACGTTTCCGTTCAACTTGTTCTCTTGAGCGAGAAGTCCGCCTTCACCACACACACTGCGGCGTCTTGTTTTCAGGATCTCAGTTGACCTTGCAAATTCTGAAGTATTCATTCAATACTTGTTGATCAGTACCAGGGCCAGAGAGCAGAAAGAATGTGTTCTGCCCCAATGATCAGGGCAACGTGGTGAAAATACTCCATTCGACGAATCTGAATCGGCGACAATATATGACGATCGCTTCTCCAAAGGCTTTTGATTCAAACGTGTAATTGACTACGTCGTGCCGGCTGCCTGGGAACTGTTCTGTGCTGGATGTAATAGCAAGGGAGATACCTGTCGTGAAAGTGAGATCTAAAGTGTAGTCCAATCTAGTAGGTATTGAAAAGTGTTGGCGCCATCAATTCGTTTGGTTACCTTCGAGAAACTCAGCTTGACCCACAGGAGCTGTGGAGGAGGTCCGAGAGAGTCTGGGTGTATTAAACTCTTGGTCGAGTAGGTGGTACTGTGAAGACAAAGCTGATACACAGTCAAACACATTAATACGGTTTGTCAGGTTGCCATGAGTGTCCTCAGGTGGTTTGTATGCACATCCTAAGAGTAACTCACAGAAGCCAGCTGATACTAACGGCCACAAGGAGACATCAGTCATAGTGATACAAGGCTTACTAAGTGGTATTGCAGAATATTGCCCCTTTACGTAAACTAAGCATCCTCTACTACATCCAGTAATGCGGTTTTTACGGAATGCAGGATAACGTAAATCATTTAGCTGCGTGTCCAAAGTCTCAGGGGTACACCAGGCATCAGTGAATAGAATAATATGGAGATTATATAAAAACAAGTGTTCTGGAGATGTGCACCTTATTGACTGCCAAACGTGCACCGACAAGCGATGAACTTCGTAACTCTTCATTATTCGACTTCATTTTTGTGCCTTTCAAAAAACTAAAATAGGCTTATTGTTGGCTCAAAAACTCCGGTAGCTTTGCTTATTCCGACGCATTAATATTGTGCTTATTGGTGACCAATTAGGCGTCACCTGCGTCTGAATACATGGTAAGAAGTATTGCGGAAGTGTTCACATGTTAGGGTGGGGTAGTAAGGCTATGGGGATGGACTTAGTGGGAAGGTTTGAACGGCAGGTAGCTCACTAAAACGAGTTGGGTTAAAACGGATTCATCATAGTGACATTCAAGTTTTCGGCAGAGAAATCGAGGGTCACGATTAAATGAACATTCGTATTGTGGGGGTTATTCACATGGGAAAAGGTACTGAATGCAAGGCTGGCATTCCAGAAGGTATTAATAGGAGTCCAGTGGAGCCCTGTGATCGATGATGCATCAAGTGAGCGGTTGTTGTGATTAGACGAACGCCGAGAATATGGGGTTGGTGACAAATACGTCCTTTTATTCGCTGGTAATACACGTGGGTTTTCGTGTTTGTCTTCTTCTCTGCAGTATCCCTAGGGTACACTCGAATGATTCGTGGTGTAGTGGGCTTAGCAGAGCTTAGTATCAAAGATGCCTCATTGATGATCAGTTTTTGGGTCACCCTGGGACATAAATAAAGTAGGTCTTCGAATAGTAGACGGGAGAATTTCGCCTTCTTTGATTCAGTTTCCGCGAGAAGAGGCTAAAATCTTGGTGTTCTTTTTTTGATTCCACGATCATAGTTTGAAGTACGGATTTTACTTGTGGTTCATTGGAGTGACGGCTACTCACGTCCTTCAAATTGCTGATCTCCTCGACAAGGGTTGTCCTCAAGTTGAGGGTGTCAGTGGAAACTTCCAAACCTGCTGTTCGATCAATCAGGCCAACGAAGTTATTCTCCTCTTTCGCTCTGTTGACGCTGTGGAAAGAATATCCGATAAACCTTGATGTGGCGTGGCAGGATGGAATTACACGATCAGTGGGACCCAATTTGACAGCCTCAGACATCATCGTGCCCTGTTTGAACGCATCCCTGACCATGCGTTTAAAAACGGGGCTATTGCCCAATAACAGGTTTAGGAACTCCCTCACACTGGTGGCCATGTACTGCATGATTCTTGTCAGTTTGGACGGTGTTTTAGACATTGTAAGGTCCCGGCACTAGACGAACTGTTTTTCAGTCGTTTCACTCCGAAATCTGAATAGAAGTGGGCAGCAATCTTTTTGGTTTCCTTATAAAGACGTATGCGGGAATATGACGATGGATGCATATTATTGACCTTTTGGAGTCTTATTTATGCTGCCGTAATGCAGTGTACCTGGTACACCTAATACAATGGTATTGCTCGAGCAAAGCACCAGTTTCGTGATTTTTCCGTATCACGTTGTTGAGAGTGCCCTCGCCCAGATCCACATTTGGACCTTCAGACATTCTAGACAGGCATGATAAGGACACAAGACGTTTCTCCGGGAAATCAAACGCAACTCAGTTTAATTTTGGTCGTACAAACTCGGCTTCCAGCTTCGACATCCTGATGAATAAGTTCTCCAATACACTGTTCACGGGAATCTAACAGTGTTTAGTTTGTGGGGTACTAGCAGAAGCTAACAGTTCGTTTTCACTACCACTGTCGGCAGTCTCCTTGGAAGGCCGGAGTGAATTCTGGCCAGACCATATACAATCAAAAGTATCAAAAACGGCATTTGTATCATCAATTCGAAATCCAATACACACGTAGTACTGACTTGCCCTTTACGAATCGCGCGCGATTCTCACAATGATTTCATAACACAAAAGGGGCGTGCGTGTTGCCGAAGCGGGTACCAGAAAGACTCTGACTCATGACTATCGTACAATTTGTCTTTCTCACTCCGCTACGGAAGAGTAACAAATACAGGGTTCTCTTCACCGAGTACGGTTAAACGGACGTATCCTGAAATCCACCAGACAGCTTTCCGAACTCTACAGGGTTTGTCCGACCATTGCTTTAGTACGCTAACATTGCTGTTTATTCTGGTTTTTAGGAGAGCAAACATGAAACCAAGCGTGCACAACCAGGTGCAGCAGAAATTTTGGTAGATTATTGCGAGGGCAGTTCTTTGCTCTTCGGTTTGTAGACTCAAATTCACCCCAGCCATATGTTAACGCGCATCAGAAGTCATAACAAGAAAAAAACAAACAAACTTCAGTTATTCGTCCACTCACTGTACACAGCAATTTAAGGCGCTAGAAAGGCGGGAGGGCGGAAACTTTTAGTATGACCGCGAGCCAGCCGCCAAGGATGAAGAATGACGGTGGAAAATCCAGTCGACCTCCAGAACCTAAACGAGCTTCAAACTGATCGGACGGCTTCTCAACGGCAAGAGAAAGACATTGTCATTCTAGAGGTGGTAGCCCACGGTGGCGATGACGACGCCGATTCTTTATGCGACCACGAGTAAGGCTGCAATAGCCACGCCAGTAGACTAACTTTGGTGTCGGCGGTTTATGGTTAATTTACATTCACAAGGTAACGTTAAAAAGTACGATTGTGCCAGTAAAGCGACCTCTGCATCAGTTTAGGAGTTTGGACTCACTGAAGTTGGCCTCACTGTAAGATATTCAGAATGCCTCATATGGGTCTTTGCTGGAAATCCTTGGCCCCTGCCATTTGGATTATCAGCGGTTGTCAATTAACCTCTATTGTCTGGAGGGCTGACAAGAAACGTTTTCACTTTCGCCAGTCGAAGTGTGCCAGTAGGTCAAAAATATTTCACTAAAAAAGAGCTTCAAACGTTTGTGTGAAAAACATTTTCTGTAACATCTTGGTCGCCGATTTGAACAGCTCTTCTCCAGTTATCGTTAACGTCAAATCTAAAGTGCAACTTCTAGGACCTCGCTAGACATTTATCTGTTAAGAAGAACGATAAGTTTTACTTTCTTCATTGTTGAGGAAATGTGCGACCACTTTAATAATACCATTCGCGAAGCCGTAAATTGCTGAAGATCGTTCTAAACCACGACCTGCTGGTAACCGCAGCAGAGATTGCAGTCCTGAAAATTACAGATGACCCACGCTGAATGTCTGGTATGGTCTCGTTCTAAGAAGTCAGATGATCGAGATGATTATAATCTCCATGCGTGACATCAAGACCAGTGCACCAAACTCAGCAGGGAAGACCGAACAGATTTTCGGCGACACTTAGCCCAGTGCCTCATCAGTGAACAAAACGGTTTGTAAAAATTTTCCTTAAAACCCGTGAATCCAAGGCTGGTGTGCCCAGCTAGTCAGGTAACGGGGGCTTGCCAGCTTACATGGTGAATTCTCTGAAGTTCTGGCTGACTTCTACAGCACTGTGTTTAAACACAGCCAAACTGCTCCATGGCGAAAAGTCAACACATCTAGAGGAACATCCACCTTGGATACTACAAAGAACACTGTGCCAGTAAAACTTCGGGAGATAAAAACTACATCCCTTGGACCAGACTGTACATCGCCCATATTCCCTGCTCTTGGGACTGCACAGTTGGCTCTCCTGGCTAAGCAATCTATTTGTACGGACTACCACTGCAAGAACGGTGCCCGCAAGCTGGAAATCGACTGATATCGCTCCTGTCTTCAAAGGCGAGTGGCGTAATGTACGCTGCAATCACTGCCCGAATTCCCTGCAGACCTGTGTGCCAAAGATCCCCAAAGCGTTAGTCTACCATTCACAATCTAGAAATCCCTCAAAACAAACTTTCTTCTGTAGTGAGCAGCATGGCTTCCTGCACAGTCACTCATGTAACACAAGCCTGCTGTTAATTGTAGACCAGGGAGCCACTAGCGTGGACAACGAATAGGGGGTTGATGCAATATACCTTGACTTTGCCAGGGCTTCTGATCAAGCAAGTCATTCCGGATTGCTCGACAAGCTCCACCGTTGTAACGCGAAGGGTGACCTTCTTTACTGGCTTGAAAATCACGTATCAAACCGTTGCCGCGATGCGCGGCTGAGTCCTTCCGTATCCTCTATATGACACCGATTCACAGGAGTCCCACAGGGCTACATACTGGGGCCACTACACTTCCTAATATTGACCAAAAACCAGCCATCTGAACTACCGACTCCATTGATGCCGTCTGTAGTTGGTGTTAAAACCTGATGTATTGTGTGCAGTAGCTCTGGTGCAAGCGTCCTGAAAGCTAACATCAGTGCCCCTTGCAGATGGCCTGAACCGAACTCTATCGAGTCCATTGCCAACAAGTGTGAATTTATGCACATCGGGCATAAGCATAATTTCTCCTACTCCTTCGGCGCGGTGCTGCACTAAGTTACGGAGAAAGAAGACTCGGGCATTTTCGCGACACGCAACCCTCCGAGTACTCTCAACGAGGCACGCGTCGAGAAATCTAATATCGCACTAGCGCTTCTGAAGCTCATGTTCCGAAAATTCGAGTGATCATGTGTAACGATTCACGTCTGATCGTTGAGTTACGCGTAGCCCAAAAACGAATCCCCAAAATGAGAACAGGATGGAATTTAACAATTTCTACGGTACTATTAACGAAATGCATCAATAATTACAAAAGGCATACCTCAATCGTTCGCGACGGTAGTCTCGTCCATCAAAATCAACAGCTTATCAATAGGAACAACAAGGTCAAAGGTGAACAGATACGCCAGCAGACCAGGACATGAATGGTTACTTGCGCGGCGGACATGTAATGACACATTAGTCCAATAAAACAGAATGGGGTGGGTGGGGTAATGGGAACAAGTGTCAGGTTAGTGTGGAAAAATGGGGAAAGCAAACGAAGTGAACGAATTTTCTCAGTTCGTGAATCAAAAAATGTACAGCGCTCACTAAAATCCGTTCGCAGCTGACAGACCGCTGGTAGTGCTGTACTGTTCTGGCTCCCTATATATATACACTCAATATAACTATCCACACGACATAGGTTGAAGACCTCGCGAACCGTAATGTCTAACAGTCATGCCTCTCTAACAAACAGAGGCGCCTCACATATCTCCTCACTAGACCGGTCTTCGTGCAACCCTCCAGAGTACGGACTAGTTCGTCCGCGTCTACTTCACATTTCGTAATTACTTCCAGGGGCCACTTGTCCCTAGTCAGTCCATCGGGTACAACAAAACAACGTCACCGACCTGGAAAGTACGTTGCCTTGTCAGCCACCTCTGGCGCACTTGCAACGATGACACACAATCTCGAGGCCACCTTTTCCAAAAGGTAGTTACCATGTTATTCGCATGTCTACAACATCTAGTGTACCTGTCTACCAGATTGCATTCTGGGGCTAACCCTGTATTGCTCCTCAAGAGAAGAATGACGTTCGGGGTTAGAGCTATTTTGTCAGGACCGTCTGCGACAACAGGAACCAATGGTCTGTTGTTTAAAATACGCTCTACTTCAGCCAATGAGGTAAGAAGAGATTCGTCATTGGTTCGTTGCTCTCAGCAGATTGCGCTCAAAATACATATGACGGATCGAATCGATCGCTCCCATATTCCACCCCGAGGATTAGCATACGGTGGGTTGAAGTGCCACTGAATTCCCTTTTGTAAGAGCTTTTCATTGACGGACCCGCTACCTAAGTTGCGGACGCAGCCTCTAAGCTCTCTGTCAGCGGCTACAAAATTGATACCGTTATCAGAAAAAATTGCCTCAAGCCTACCTCTACGTCCGATGAATCATGAAAGGGCCATAATAAACGAGTCGGTATTCAACGTGTGAGCCACCTCGATAGCCACTGCTCGGGACTGTAGGCACATGAATATACATCCATACTTTTTTTCGGAAGTCCTGCCCCTCTCCACACAAAAGGGTACAAAATAATCCAACCCAACATTTGTGAACGGATGCCATGTTGGGTTTACCCTAACAGATGGTAGAGGGGTCATTAGCTGCTTACCGACTGAAAAACAATGACGATAGTAGGCTAGGCAGGATGCAATGACTCACTTAACCGCCCCGCCACCCTGTGTGATCCAGAAGTGCCTCCTTAGCGAACACAACACATGGGACCTTCTGGAATGACATTGGACCTCGTGATGTTATCTTATAATAAGGTCAACGATGTGATGGCGCTTAGGCAAAATTATGGGGTGCATGGTCTCGAAACTGTTAACTGATAGCGACAATCGACCTCCTACCCGTGAAATTCCTTCAATCATGACGGGGAACAGTTTCTTCAGGGAGCTCATTTGAGATAGAACACGGAGGCTATCATAGCTAGACAGCCTGGACAACAGGGCTACTTCCTCGAGGAGGCGCTCTGATTGTAGTGAACTAATCAAATCTACTTCTGCCACTTTGATATCCTTTAAACTGAGGGGGCCAGCTTTCAAAGTCAATTCCGAGCGCCTGCCATGGAGTTTCATACTGTATCACTTGAACCGGGTAAGCCATACCACGGCTTTAAGCAATCGAGCCCAACTTGAATATCGAATGATAATGTTATGCAGACCGTTTGTTTGAGCGACAAAGCTAACATGAGCCGGCATCTTCTTTAGTTCAACGTCATTGGGCTCAACGAGAGAGTTGGGTTTCGGAGACCATGACCTGCAAGACCAACTCAAAAATTCAGGGCCTTTCAGCCACTTGCCTCTTATTTGGCCGCCCATCAAGCCGCGCGAAGCTAAGTCAGCCGGATTTTCTTCGGATCTCCCGTGTCTCCACTGTTTGGGTGTCGACGACTGATGGATCACAGAAAGTCGGTTAGCGGCAAATGTGCAGAACGGAGGTGACACATTGTGTATATAGTAGAGGACGATCATGGAATCAGTCCAAAAATAACAATATCGGAACATCTGACCCAAGTTGTTAAAGATGATTTCACGAAAAATCACGGCCAGGACCGCTGCGACTGATTTGAGTCGCGGGATAGTCTTCGCTTTGGATGGTGCAACTCTGGCCTTTCTAAAGAGTAGTGCACTATTCCTGGTGCCTTCATTCGAGGTGAGGCATCCATATGCTACTGCCCAATAAACCCCTTCCAAAGCATCACAAAATATATGCAGCTCGGATAGCTCTGTAACAATAATCTGCAAAGACAGCATGCAGCGTGGGACTCGAGGTCATCAAGAGCCTTTAAGCTTGTCAACCAAGCTTGCCAGTCGTCGCGGGCTTCTAGAATCAACGGTTCGTCCCATCCCAGACCACTCTTGCACAGCTTCTGAAGCAAACGTTTGCCTGGCAGTAGCCACGGCGAGACAAAACCCAAAGGGTCGTATAGCGAACAGACACAGGATAGCTGCGATGGAAATCTCGATTCACCGATTATCCAAACCCCAACACAACAGAAAATCTGACAGACGGCTATTCCAAATATCGCGTTAAAGATAAAACATCAGGAATGGACGAACGGTCTGAGTGTTATGCCTTCCATTATTCGTCGATTCATTTCTTCCGTACCCCACCAATTAACATACAGTATATGGTGTTGCATGTGCTAATGAGATCAGCCGATGACAGGCT
>QNGE01004717.1:0-43105 GCA_008508345.1 Paragonimus westermani | reverse complement strand
CATTACTTTTACTGCTTGAAAGTTGTCAAACAGCAACACCTTGTCGTCAGCATAGTCGACATTAGTGAGTCTCTCGCCAGGTAGGAGGTCCACGCCGGCATCTTGTGAGTGCCGCAGACAATCCTCCATTATTTCGTCTATGATGAAGTTAAACAAAAGTGGTGAGAGCGAACAGCCTTGACGTACGCCGCTGATGGTGCTGAAACTGTCAGACAGTTCACCGTAAACCGTAATCTGAGCTGAAGTATGGGAATGAAGTGCCGATAGCATGTTCACGTACGTGGTCAGCACACCTCTGCGTTTGATCGACTCTAAAAGTGTAGATCGATCCACTGAATCGAACGCACCTTTATAGTCGAGAAATACCATTGTTGGCCGGCGGTACACATGACCCTGCTCCAGAATTTGACAAAGAGTAAAAGTGTTATCTACACATCCCCGCCCGAGGCGAAACCCCGTAGGTGGATCCAGACGCTTCTAACTGGGAATTCATGTATGTTGAAAGTGGAAGTACTGTCGGACAACGGTTCTCTGTTAAGTGGCGTGCCTCAAGGTTCATTCTTCTCCCCTCTTCTCTTCCTGGTACACGCAAATGACATGACCGACAACCTAGTCGGCCCGTGTCAACTATGTGCAGATGATATAAAGACGGTTGGAAGTGCGTTGGACTAGGACACCCTCTAGGAGAGTATTGTGAAAACCTACAAATGGACATCCTCGCTAACACTCCAATCGGTCCCAGTGTATCTATCATCATCATCGTCACAGACAGCAATACATCAATGGTTCACACTGATGCTTATCTGTCCCACAACCGTGAAGAAAAAACCCAACTCTTTAACGGGAGGGGAGGAAAAAAGGACAAAGAGACCTAAATAATAGAAAAAAGCAGCCACGTTTTTATTCAAACATTCAACATTAAGGTGCCTACATCTGTCCGTCGGATGGTCGATGACCGTATCCCGAAGCAGTTACTGTACGGACAAGTGAAGTCAGGTAAGCGAAATCCCCGTGGCCAGAAGCGGAGGTACCAGAATGTTGTGCAGGCAAGTCTTTCACGTTGTAACATTGATTTTAAATGTTTGGATGATTTGGCGTTGAATCGGACGTCCTGGAGGAATACGGTTCGGGCGGGCGTCCGAAAGTTCAACGAGCAACTATTGCGTGGTCGCGAGCGGAAGCGTGCGGTACGCAAGGGAACCATCGGTGCCATAGGTCGCGGTGATGTGACTATATGGCGTTGCGATGTGTGCGGCCGCGAATGCGCTGGCCGTTTGGTGGGTTATCAAGATACTCATAGTACACCGTCGGTGAAGAGGTGACGAGTACGTTAGCTCAGGTAGATCATATCATTGTATGCATTCTACTTCTGTTAATGACAGCATCGGCCAACATCGTGGTCATTGACAATTAATCCGCTCTTCTCTTCAGAAACTTGAGTGTCTGTGGTCTTCTACCCATTGTTTTCTTCGGTTTTGTTGATGTAATGTATGATGAGTGGTCTGCCTGGCTTTTCATAGTTCAGTGAGAAATTTGCTTTACATCCCCATCTTCTTTAGGTTGCACTAACATGCAATACTATACTGCAATGCTTCTTGTATTACACTTCACGAATCTTTCTTCCTAGTTTAGATCTCGTCATTGCAGCCTCTCTCTGTTTAGTTTCCGAGAGATAAGAGTTTCCTTTCCTTATTAGCCAATCAAGTGGCTAACCAGCTTTGGCCGATTGGACAGAAAGGCCCCACTGGCACACCTCCCGGTCTTATTCCATCGGGTTTACACTGGATATGTGGTGTGTGGGTTGAACTACAAGTGGTGCGGTGCAAGCCAGTTGCGGTGATGGATAAGCGCAGGCGTCCTTTGACTTCGGTCACTGTGACAGGCTAATCCGAATCGGATGCCGCCAACCGTACCTGTGTGCTTCTGAGAATAAATTGCACAAGCTTCATTATGAGAGGAATAAACGTCGGTAACGATCCGGTTAAAACTGAGAGCAAACAAGGAGGATTTGAAGTAGATCACCCGTCAAATATGATTCTTTGTTAAAACCTGATATATTTAATCGAAAGGACGGAGAGATACGGTCAGTTTTAAAAATCGGCAACCGAAATTATTTGCTCAAGTTTGTTAGAAAAATAAAAGAGAATACAGAAATTGCCGGTGTGCACGACTTATAAGAGGACCAGTTGATATGCGCATTACCAAGTGCGTATTACAGGTCTGAAACTTATAGGACAGGAGGCATTGAAACAGAATTTGAATCCAAGATACAACAGGGACATATCACTTTGCTGTTTGCTCCTTAGTCTTGATCATGGTTAACAATGCGGGCCTGAACTAATAATCGAGTCTTCTTGAATGGATGGAATTTGATACCAAATACTTTGTTGTTTAAGCAAACAATACATGCATGTACTCGGAAATTAATTTAACGCAAAGCACAATTAAGTGATCAAGTTCTCGGTGATCAAGGCCGCCAATCTCAAGGTTGTGGAAAGGGCTCTCCGGGCAAGTAGCGACTGTGTATCCAAAACCAAAAATAGGTCTTACGGATATCACGAGAAAATTGATTGTGTTTGCACTTTGTCACTGATGATTAGCAGCCAATAAAAAAACTCACATCAATATTGCTTTAGGCTGAACAACGACACACGCCCATCCCACCTCCGACAGAATGAACACACCCTCACCTTGTAAAAACATTCTCTCCGAGTCCAGTGATTTATACAACGTTGATTGTTGGAAGGGCCTACTTCTGGGTTGGTTACCTGGGCTAGATAAAAGCACATTTCACAGCTACCAGTAAGATTAGTCAGGGGTTTTATGTGCTGTCTTCTACAACCTACCCATTACACACTGATAATTTCGTCTGTTGATGACTCTTGGAGGCCGTAAGGAGTGGAGGTGTGTAACTCTGTGGTTCTTTGCTGTTCCATTTTGGTAAAGCAATACCGGTCTGAAGAGGAAAGGCTTAAGTAGTTATCTCAAGGTAGTGGCACATCAAAGGGTTGGACATAATCTGAAACAATCTGAGCTAGTCAACTGAACACAACGTAGTGAGTAACCTAGGCATCGAATTCGGTTGGTTGGTCGTAGACAAAGATTTGTGAGACAACTGTCAGCAACCCTAAGCAATCAAATAACGAGCGTAAATTAATGGTTAATTTTGCGTGGTTTTTAATACAAGAAAAATGACCGTTGGTGATTACCAAACAAATGTACCTCTTGCGTCCGGACGGTGTACGTCCGATAAGAGATACGTGGCAGATTCTCATGGCTACTTTGACATCTTTCGTTACACCTCCTGTTCAGTTATATGCTTCTCAATAAAACATACGGTGTAATGTTGAATTTTTCTTCCGCTGAGTTTTTGATGCCATTCATAACCCTGAGTACGGTAGGTTTCTCAAATCAACAGATAAAATTTGCCTTGTTCCAACTTAAATTTTGGGATAGATATTTGTGTAATGCTGTATCATATCACTAAGCTTGTTCTGCGTTATTAAGGTTTGGTGTAAAACGTCAACTAGTTACAATTTTACACACAAATACAGGTGAAAAGGTAACCACTGCTCGCTTGTAAATCTTGTTTGGTCTGTTTTTGGAATTCAGCCAAACAGTTAGCTGTGTAATAATGTGTGAATAGTGGGTGCCTGACAGGTGCGCTGTGACATTTGTACGTAGTTTAAGGTCTTAAATTAAAAGTTCATCTGAATGGTCGCTCGCTTTGACGACTTCATCCATCCGAGGTTCGGGTGGCTGAATGTACGGGCTGGTATTTTGCCAAAATTCGGGGTGTTTTCATGCACCTAAAAGCTATCATTAAGAGCAGCGTTGTAAACGTTTATTTTTCTATCGTTGTTGACAAGAGTGAGTAAGTGTCGAGTAACTCTGATCATAAGCTGACCATCACAATTTCGGAATTGTCGAAATCGTCAAAGAGATGTTTAAACGATATCACCAATTGAACTGTATGGTTCACACCTACCAGGCTCCATGACTAAGCTGACAAACCACTCTTTCATTCAGATATGCTCATTGAGGGGTCTTTTTCGATAAACCACACCCAGGGCAGTTGAATGAAAACTCAATCAGAAAAGTTGCACTGCTTTCCTCTGTTCAGGTATTCAAATGACATTCAGTAAACCTGAGGTCTAGGGTTCTAAACCGTGTTAGTTCTGTTGTCAAACCAGCTCACTGGAAGTGCAGTTTATTGGCAAGTGAACTGATGTCTTTATGTCTAGTGTGCTGCTCAGACCGAATATCTTCAGTACTCAGGGTTGATTGTCAACAACTAAATTTACTTCCAAACTGTCACTTCTAAAAGATTGTCTAAGAGAACGTCAGTCAGACCTGGTGTGTTGCATAATTTCCGGTTGATTAGCACTGTGTTCTAGTGGGCCGATAATATGTCAGTTATGTCGAAACACAGCAAATGTGAAGATGAACTATCAAAACGTGCTACTTGTGAGTAGTCAGGTGGTACACCTATGCAGGTAGTGAAGTAGTCAGGGTGAAATGGAAGAAACATTGTAGACCGGTTTAACAAAAATTTGCACTTTTATAAACATATCTGGCTTTGACAATTTCAGCTCTTCGAGACTATTCTTATGCTCGTAGGTGTCCCTGTGACTTGACATTTATCGTTCACACGTGTGAGCTCACGTTAATAATCTCGTTAGCATATCCTATTTGATACCTTAAAGCGGTACAACTTTGATAAACTTTTATGCTATATTCCAAACGGTAACGTGACGTATATAAATCACTGTGTGTACTCATTTCATGTCTGGCACGGTTAGCGCATTCCCTTTGGCCAACAACGTTAGTGTCAGTATCATCCCATCTCACACCGACATCTAGATTTTATTTATGCTGTTCACGTGTTAAAATGACCAGTGATCACGGATACTGTCAAACCAAAAGCTATCAGACTATGACAGATGTCGACCCTGGGAGATGTCTCAAGCGAAAAGAGAGAGCCAGCGCAACATGGCTCGACTCTGCCACACGAGTTAAACAGTGCACGGTCCTCATTTAAGGATGTCGCTTCCAAGACCTGTACGACTCAGTCCAGTAAAATAGTCATAAGTTAAAAGCCAGTTTCACCTCAACTCTTCCTCCTGCACAACACTCCCTAAAGCTTGCAATGATCCAGTCGGTGGCTGATTACAATCAAAATTATTTCTAGTACGCTCTCAGCACTTCGATATAATCAAAACACCTCGTTAAGTAATTTTACTATTCGCATACATTTGATGCATTGCTGTTCACTTGTCTTATGTGTATTTTGATCAAATTTCTTTGTCTACTGATCATAAGTAATGTTTGCGTTAATATGTTCGGTTAAATCATAAGTTACTTGTGTCGGTTTGTATAAATAAATCCTTGTGCCACCTACGTATTTGGATCATACCAGAAATACAACATCGTTGGTGTCGATAATAACGTTAGCTATAACAACCACTCGTTTATTTGATTCCGATGAAAATACGTTACACTATCCTATCGATTACTTAAACGAGTTTAGATGTGTGTGATTTTGGGTGGGATATGATTGGTTAATGTGCTCTGCAGTGTACGTATGACAACAAAGAGTACATTAAGTAAATTCCCAATCTGCCTTTTTCCACAAGGAAATTAGTGTGCATCCCTCAACCGTGTTGGCTAGTAAATAGCCTTTGTTCTATTGAACACTAGATTACNGCGATTATCTCGATCCGCGATCATCTCGATCCATGCTGCTACTGAATAGTGGTGTGAGTAGTATGGTGCGACCGTCTCTCCTCACTACAACAGCAGCAGTGGGACTTTACTTGATCAGTCTGTGTTTTGGTGCACAGTATGTATACAAATGAAACATGTATGTTGCATGTGTTGGGATGGTAGCGCTGAGTATCCAATCCTAAATTGTCATTTTGGAACTATTCATGTTTTAGTTAGCCTACACCTCACTTCAGACCAATAAAACCCTCAGGTATGAATGAGCGATTATCCAAAGTAATGAACAAATGCATTTCCAGTATGGGACACTATTTTCACCGTAAAGCCGCACGACAATACACAAAAACCTGATTCATCGCCTCGTTTCGATGGGGAGAATTACGGGCTACTACTGGACGACAGTGCCTGAACACAACGCTCGAGAATGGTCGAATGTTTGGTAGTGGAACCTCAGATTTACCTACGCTTCTAGACAGCCTACTGTTCTAGTCAAAACTGCACTGTAAACGTCTGAATCTGCTGAAAACAAAGCAGAACAACGAGAACCTCTTACCGACTTCGATTAGTTTAAATCCAAGTTGGAACAATACCTCCATAGTTAATGTCAATAAAGTAATAGACACAACAAAACGTTGAAATAATTGGTACACGAGGTGATATTTCACACCACTAAGACCAGTGTCCGTTTATCTTAACAAAGCCAACGGACATTTCATTCTGTGGCTCACTAAGTTCCAACTGCGCGGTTCTTCGAAATAGACGTCGCCTATTGAAACGTGACTGGAGATCACTAGCTGACTTGCTTCATTTCACCAAACCATCCTGATCAAATTGTTTTGTCCAAACTGTGTGCCCGTGATATGCCACGGTGAGACAGTTTAGGAAGGAGATAGGCCGTAACCTGTCACGTCGGAAGCGTCTAGTTGGTCGTGTAGTGCTGTGACCAAAATCAGTGAACAGCCATTTTGTTTAGGGAAAGCAAATTAACATGGAACAGAATGGCTTTGGAGATAAATCCACGCCTTGTCTTGTACGGCTATACAAAAGTCAGCGGCGCTTGTTGCTCATAGATATGAGCAGGCTAATTGGTTGGATGGTAAACACAAAGTTATTGTGGTTGGGAGTACGATCGAGTTGGGCTTCACATAATACATGGTAATTCGGCCATATGCGAGATAGCAGGTCAGAATGTTTCAAGAGTTTTGTGACTGTGCTAGACACTAGCAGTCTCAGCATGAACACAAATGGTCGTTGAATTCCAGCCCGAGTGACGTAGTCAGAATGTGACTCTTTTCAGCCACTAAAAAGATGGGTTACTAACCTTTCACGATGAGACGACAGGGACGCGGTAAACAATGAGCAACACTATCTGTTCGTCATCCGCACTGAACCAGAATAAACTGAACTTGAAATACAATTACGAACATTATCTTTTCCAAATCTACCATTTGGTCAGTCTCATGTGGTTTCGACATTCCATACAGAAAATCTTTGATCTTCCTCGACCACTAACAGCTTACACGAAAATGTAGCTCTCTGAATAGTATGCTTGTTCCGGCATTAACTTAACTAACCTTGTTGATTCCTTTGTCATGACAAGAGGTACTATGACTCCTGTTGCTCTCGTCTGTTTAGTTTACTTCAAACAGTCCTCGGTAGTCGATATTTACATACGCTTCTCAGACTGCTTCGGTCCATTTGGCAGCGCTAGTAGACAGGTGGTCCACCATATCGTCAAGCGTTCGATACATCGTCGGCTGTTTATCTCTCACCTGCTTAGTGTATCAGCCGCAGTCAGTTTGCTCGAATGGGTGGTCAAGTGTTATTCCCACCACTCACTGACTTTAGTATTCTGTGGATGCAGCTGCCTCTTCGTTGTTGTTTTTATTTTGTGTAGCGTTCACGTCAATTCATGACCATATTTCCAAAAAAACACCCCGCCATATTTTCAATCGTCTTAATGGACAATGCCCGAAATGGTACATCTGTCACCGTTTTACCGTCTGATATATGTAAGTCGCTTTCACAAATGAAAGCAGAAAATTTTTCTGAAGTTTTCCCATTACTTTATACTAATACCGAACCTTTGCCTCGAATTTCTCTCATCAGATATTCGGGGGCCGTTTCGGGCGACAATGCGACCTGATCGTTTCATGTTAATAGGGTTCCCTTAGAATTCAGCAAACTTTCTTTGGGTTTTACGGTTTCCTCTCTTCCCATTCCAATTGGACCCCTGCCTCTGTTTGTCGGTTGTCTGTCAATACAATTCTGGCCACGCCTTCGATGAAATGAACCTAAACTACATTTGTATCAATTGTCTATGACCGATTACCAGGTTAGCAATATTATCACGTGGCAGTTGACAGGCATCGGTCAACACCAGAGATAAACGAAAAGGATGTCCGCAGTCCTGTCTAATCTGTTTACCCTGCTGACCTCCAGAACAAACGCATTTAAATTGTGATTGTCTACTTTAGTCAAATGCTGCCCCACTTGTTCACTTCGATAACTCTTCCCCTTCCCTCGCGCCCATGCGCGATATGGCTTAGCCACAAACCAGACTCGGTAGCCACGAACTGTTTCTGTTGATATTCGTCTATCGCTCACCATCGGGGACACCTATAGACGACGGTGAATTTAGCTCTACTCCCGCTCGTCACACTCACATATAATGGACGACTTGGACACAATATCGTCCTGAACGTATCGCCCACAATAAGGTCAAGAAGGTGGCTTTGAAGAAGATTGGTCATTGATAGTGACGTGAAAGGCCTAGACAACAAGTGAAACTTCAACAAAGAAACCTTCCAACACATAGTTCTTTTGCCCCATTAAGTCTGACCATATTAACAAACTGTCCTATACAAAAGTGGTTATCTGATCTTAGTACTTGACTTCTTCTGTCACTGGATCCAACCACCTAGTAAAAAGCACTTGGTCCTCGTGTTCAATGGAATCGACTTTCACAGCATGGAAAACCATTTTACCACATTCCAACTGAGGATGTTTCACTCACTTTTGACTATCACTAGGCTAACTTCTCGTACGTACCATGAGAACTGGTTAACAGTCCATGCTATCAACCGTTCCCAGAGGAATCTGGAGGCATCTCGTTGGCAGCGCGCAGTTAGTCAGTGTGCAGAAATGATCAAATAAGTTTGAAGAAAGTGATATCTTTCTGAAAATGTGTAATCCACGAAATTCAGAACTCTATATCAGCGGTTCTTGGAGCAATCGAAAGCGTTCAAAACGCAGACAAAACTTTTTTTCCCCTAATTTATACGTAACCAGACTGAGAACCCGTTGGTGTCAATTGAACGCTAGAGTCACGTTGAAAATTAACATCGTTTTCAAGCTACTGCTGATCAGTGTACGGCAGTTTACAACTCTAGTA
Organism: Paragonimus westermani; assembly: GCA_008508345.1. Lineage (NCBI taxonomy): Eukaryota > Metazoa > Platyhelminthes > Trematoda > Plagiorchiida > Troglotrematidae > Paragonimus > Paragonimus westermani. Next base: position 33,987 of record QNGE01004717.1, on the reverse strand, counting down.
CATCGTATTCTCCGTTTCTGTTCTCAAATGGATTTGGGCAGTCTTATCAGAATTCTGATTGTAAAATGTGTGCATTGTGCTTTCTAACATAAACCACTTTGGTCTACTGGCTAGTATCCACTTTCAACCAAAGATAAAGAAAAAACATTCTATGCACCCGTAATTGATTTTTTGACCCCGGTGAACCTGTTCTTATTATTGGTATCACTCTTCTATAACAAAACGAACTCACTGTCTTCCATTGTTATATATATGTTCGGTGCTCGTCATTTCTCTATAAGATATCGACAAACATACTGTGTAGAGTTTAAAAAATTTCCCAACTGGTCTATTCTAAGATATTTTCTCGAAAGTAGTTTCATCCTTGTGATACAACATACTTTGCTGAGGCTAGGAGGCAAACTCGCCAAAACAATCTAGTCAGGACATCGGTGACGGCTGAGGAAACCAGTCATCATTTCAAAACATCCAGGGCCGTGGTGACGGCTGACGAAATGAGACAGCAACAAAGCACTGGAGGGGGGGCACGTCGGACCGACAAGCAGGATACGTAAAAGTGAGTGGGGGTGTCACGCCAGTCCGAGAAACTAACGCCTATGGATTTGGCCTTACTTGGCCACTTGGAATCGAAGTGGCTTAGACAAGTAGACCTTGACATCACCATTTCATGATATATATTTACAGGCATTTCATTCATCTGGTCGAACTGGTTTTTGGCAATACAGCGTGTTTACCGCAACAGTGTCTTTCTTGTCTCCGCGCAAGTAGACTAGGGAAAGCCGCATAGCAGGAACCCAGGTCTAGCAGTCAAGCAGTATTAGAACGTTTGGTAAGGGAAAGGCGCGTTACATCAGCTGATAAATACAAACCTACCTAACCCAGTAGCTGTGCTCTAAGAACAGCCAAATGGACATCGATTACCACAACTTTACGTCAGAATCCATTTCGTTAGATCTTCCGAAGGCATTTTACCGAATGCCGCTCGATCCGCTTCTACAAACGATACAGTTGTACAGCATTATAAGTGATAACTGTAGCTAAAATACTTCACTTCTTGTAGACTGCACCTTTCGGAACAAAGTTGGCTCCGACTTCTCTTCTCCTGGCACCCATCTCAGCCGCTAAACTACAAGGACCAGTTCCAGAACCATTACTACCTCTAATCTATACTGATGATTTACCGAGAAGAATTTCTAGTCATTCTTTTGTCTACGCAAATTACCTAAACCTCTAGAACTCCCGTGAGCACAGCAACTTGTTAACTGAATTCAGTGCAGCCAGGCGATGGTCAACCAGTGGATTCTCAATATTCTCTATCACATCTGTACCACATCTCTCTCAACGGTGATTTTGGTGACATCTCTGCAACACACGATACATAAGAACCTGTGTGCATTACCAAGATGATCTTTAAAAGTGGTCAAGGTGTACAACTCCTGCCTAGGATTTTTCTCTCGTCATCACAGGAACGACCAAAAATAACAATGGGCGCGACAAAATGGATGCTTTCTGATACTGATAGAAAAACTCTTCGAACTCTATAGGTGGTTTGCATTCGAACATTACTCAAAAGCGTCAATTTTATAAGGCTGACCCCGGCCAAGAGAGATTAAAACAGACTGGAGCAAGTATAACGGGTTGTGAAAAAATCGTAGATACTACTTTAAACGTTACTTGATAATTTCACTCTAAAATTTTAATTCTTACTCACTAGAGTACCGTAGGATTCGTGAACCTATTTTCTACGGTAACCATTAGTCATCATTTCGGTGTTTTTTCAAGCTGAAAACACCTGTTAAGCTATGCAACAATGTTCTTCATAGCAAGTCTCATACAACGTACTTCTCATTAACTCACCGCTGAAGACTATATTTTGAGTTACGTCCTTCTTCGGCACCTAAATAACACCATCATAAGTTAGCAGTAGATGAACAACCACAGGTTGCAGTATATGAGTGGGCCGTGGCGCATGAACATTCCTGTCCTCCTATAGTTGTTACCCAAGAATCTGCGGATGGCAACCTCGCTGATCCTTTGAAAACTAGCGACAATTCGTTAGCTTTTTTCAATGCAACTATCGGTTCAGATCGGCCAGGGCACTAGAGCTGACTTCAGCGATATATACAGCGTGGTATGCGTTCAGGTTTACTCAAACACTTGACATCACATACCGGAAATCAGACAAGACACCTAGGCTCGATGTGTGCAGAATCTGAACATCAATACCTCAAACTTCATACTAAATTCACCTCCTATCATGGCTTATCGTAACACTAACCTAGGAACCACCTGGAGGAATGTGACGCGCAGCATTTGTCGCGACGTTTTGGCGTCAGGTTTTATTAGCCAGCTTTGAAGGATGCAATGCTGGCTAGTCACGCAAATGGTCTCTACAATCTTAGGTCTGCTGTGAACTGTTCCTATTCAGCTACCTCCCGTACGTTAACTCGACCAGTGGCAAGAATAAAGTGTGACTACACTTGTTGCAGAGGAAATTCTCAATTCCCAACTCCAGATCAAGGACAATGATGTGGCGCACCTAGGTTTTAAAAATAACGAACAAACTCACAACGCTGAGTAGTCTTTGGTCCCCCCCGCAACTCTCTTTCTTCTATAATCCCAGAAAGTGTACAAGCGGCACTGTCAATTGACGCATCACAACAGCTATAGCCTAAGTTGGCTTCAACCAAACAACCGTAGGTATACCATCATATACACACTCCGACTCGGGCGCATATATTTCCAGGCAACATCACCCCGTCAAGTAGTTTTGTAGGTTTGAATCAAACCTGTCAAACTCCGATTCACTCACATCGATCCGACAGACGCAATCGGAGTATTTGTACCCCGCTTTATACTTGAGCATCAGTACCATGTGCTGAGATCCCTTCATCGGTGCTTTTAGTGAGCATTCGGGGAAGTGAGGCCTCTAGAAGCAACTGAGCAATCAACTCCTGCTACGCAACAAGTTTGTAGACCACGTTTGGCTACCCATCCAGAAACTATCGCTGTCGTCCGAGTATCAGTCACGATGAGCGATGTTAGACTAAATCCCAGGCCCATATGCCTTACAGCATTCGGAACCGCCAGAGTGCCAAAATACCAGTAGGAAGTCCATTAGGCAAACAGTTCTCCTTCATCATTCTCATAAAAGTTTCACAACCACACATTATACACAAAAATCAAACAAATCATTAAAAATCAGATTTTTATTCATTCTGCGCATATACTCCGTGTAACTGTAAAGCACTGGTGAGGAGTAGCGAAAATCAGTTGTTTGTATGATGGAATTCTTATAAATTCTTCAAACGGAAACTACTTTGTTCAGTCACCCATCGGTGGCGTCCAGTAAAACATGTACAGAACTAGGGTTCGCAGACAACATGTGGAAGAAACCTTGGAATCCTACATCCTGAACCTCTCCCCATTAATTGTTTGAACAGTAATGACTGTCTTTCGTCCAATGACGCCACCAATTACAACCCCATCAAGCTCAGTGACTCCCTATCTAAGCCATAAAAACTACCTGGATCGCCATGGGATGGGTCAGTTAGACAATGAATCTCACCAAGTTAGTCTCATTAGAGAAACGAGAGATATTACCAAACATTTTACGAAAGATACTTATTTCAACGACTGTTCCTGCCTTCGGCAACATATTCTAATGACGTCCAACCTGCCTCCACCTTCGGACAGACCATCATCCATCCCAGCAAAAAGACTTCCCGTCAGTTGTAGACTACTAAGACAACGCAACATAGCATCACGGGGATCGGACACAGTCGCCACCTACGACAAATCCAATTTGGCAGCATGCAAAACTGGCTTAAACGAGGGAAGAGAGGTGCAACAACAACAACACGTGAAGTGTAAAGCAGCATTTTATCGAAGCAAATTTTAGTAGAGCAGTCAGAAACGCAAATGCGCACGATTTATGACCTGGCTAATTTCTCTGCTTAGTATCAATTGCGTAATACTATTCTTTAGTCAGTCAACAGCGTCATTACCATAGGGGTGCTAAACTAACAGAAGATTCTTTCTGCACACACAGAGAGGGACACCAACATCTCAGAGCAATTGCTTCAGCATACCGCACCAATCGGGGATTATCAGTTGCATGAACAACTGTGAACGCCTGTGTGGGATCCATCTGGTTATGGCTATCCAGGAGACGACGAGCGATCGCTGATGCCGTTGGTCTATGTGGCTGTTGCCGGGTGCACGCATGGGTGTCAGTTTGCATCTGTGCCACATGTTTCCTCACCCATGCTGGGATGTGTTCCAAAATCCGAAACTTCAGCTGTCGTTCCGTCTTGCCAATGTCGATATGACTACTTGTGACTCTCAAACAACAGAGGTCATAATCAAACTGGAGAACGGTGAATACGGCTTTCAGGAGGTAGTTCGATGTGCAAGTTTTGCTACGGTCCTGAAACCACTTTTCTTCAAAGTGCTGCAATGTCCCAATGTGTTGCGCAAATCTAACCCTATACAACTTTTTCCAACAGATGGGATTCTCCAAAGCATTCTCAAAATGTTTGGCCCATATTTACGAGTTGCCTAATATACTTATGACATGACCACGAAAACCTCAAGAAGTCTCCACTTCTGCTATGCTAAGTTAAACAAGTACCATGATTCACAACAAACGGTAGGTATTCTTGGTTGATGGTGTGATTCCAAAATCTGGGAAACATACAACCCTGCCAAAAAGAATTGTTAACGTTACTGCCAAAGACATTACAGGATATACAGAGTGGGAATAACACAACATTACAGGATCCTCATTAACTCGTTAGTTTATTTAAGTCCATGAAAGTAAATAAATATATAGCACCGTTTCTTGTTAAGGAGTTACGGCCCATTGAAATAACCTGTCTTCAGTTGTAGTTTGTCTTTCTTGAGGATAATGTTTGAGGCGTTGCTGGTTTCCTATCTGCTTAGCGTGAGCACAATAATCACAGTCATAATAATACTAATTCGTTGTTTTGTTTTCTTTTGTCTTGGCCCCTGTGTTTTAATGTTGTGTTTATAAAATATGGTGGTACCCCATCTTTGTGCGTGATTTTCGAAAAACCCGACGCCCGTTTAGCTTTTGAACAAAACTCGAACTGACACTCGTAATATTATCTGTTAGCCAGTGTCCACATTTCGATCAATAAAACATTAAATTACGTACTATTGTTTCCTCACTGGGTGTTCTGTTTATCTGTTGTCTTTTCTCAGAGTTCTCTATTGATTTTACTGTATCCCAAAAACATCTGTTACCTAGCAGTTGGATCTCCCCTAGTCAGCTGGTTAACTTTGTATGTTACCACCTATGTGCAGTATAAGGAAAACTTATATCCAATAGCCTACCTGACATGCCGGTCTGGATATTTGTTAATGTGTTTCCACGTGTCTAATTAGCACCATGTACAAGCAGTTAATCGCATACACTCATGATTTCTGTTCTTTCTTATACGGCCGTACTTCTGTTCGAATACAGTCTTCTCAATTCTGAATCAATTAAGAGACAGAATCAATGACTTTTAACTGAAACTTGAGTTTGTAAAACGTTACAAATAGAATGAAAGGCCTCAAACGTGATTCAGTAGTGATCATTAATGTTTAAACCAAACACCACTTACAAATGATTATACCCTCTACATTCAAACAGATTTTTGGACTAACCCGTTTCAAGAATCAGACGCAACTTCGGTTCTTTTCGAGACGTTACTAAATGTGTATGTCCATGCCACGACCAAAACTATATGTCCTGTTCATGTCCTCATGGGACGATTGTGATAACCACCACACCACTCATTTCGCCTTAGGCATAACAACTATCTTACCCAAACGTTTAGCAATACTCAAGTGTAGGTAGACTTGACGTCATCCGATCACCTCACGAAGATGTGAGTACAGTTCAGCCTGATACCGCCCGGTCAAAAACTCTTAGGACCGGTCGAACTCAGCAAGTTGCAGTACAAACATACGGTAAACATGGCAAGGAGTTCGGTTAACATGATCGAAAGTTGCAACCTCCGAAATAAAACTGGTCCCATTTGTTCAAATCCCATGTAAATGTCTTTGTATATTACTTTTGTATCCATCCTTAATAATTTTCAAAAATCCCCTCGAAGATGTCCAAAAATCGACACACAGTGACGCTTACCGAAAAATCTACTGTGGTTAACGAGGTGAAAATGGTTAGCAACGCGATATACCTAGGTGGAAAGGCTGAAATTAATCTGTGGATAGTGAAAAACACGAAGGGAAGTGAAACAGAAAACACTCTGTAGCGGAAGAAACCACATTTTCGGGATTTCAACAGTAGCCAAGAGTTTGCTGAGTAGTAGATCTGTCCTCGATAGTAGCACCGTGACATCACCTCAAGGGTTTGTTAAGATGAAAGTTGAGTCAACTGAGACGTCCAAATAAATAAAAGTTTAGAACTAACGTAATATTCATATATGCTAACGGAGAACCACAGAGTGTTGGTTACTGGGCAACTTCAAAATGGTTCTTGAGGACTTGGTGGAAAACAGTGTTGACGAGGAAGCCATAGTGACAATTTTGTGGCAGTTTTGTCTGATAGTGGACAGACCGTTGCGCGCAACGAACTGTCTTCACTTTGTGGTGAGATGCGTGATATGGTAAATGCCAAAAGAAATACAGGTAACCGTTTTAAATTCGAAAAGACACGCTTGATATTCTTTTGGAGAATTAGGAATTAAAAATACCAGAAACAGCAAACTTTTTAGGGTATATATACTGTTTTGCTAATGAGTGGTTCGGTATATTCAATGATTTAGATGAGACCCAATCGTGAAAAAATAGAACTTCTGCTGGAATCGAACCAACTCTGGAAACAGTAGGCCCAAATGCGGCAAGAGCACTACCAGCTGAACTACGAAGCTAGGTCGTGAGCTCTGAAATTTCACATTTGGAGTCTGTTACTCACTTGCCTCATTGTCTGGTATGGGATCAACCAAATGATTCAGGGGATCGACGGCTTATGCAGGATGTCTCAAACAGTTTGCGATGGAATATGCATTGTTTTGAAACTATTGAGACCTTATATCCTGGGCCGTATAATAAGTAACAGGTGTGTTTATGCCTTTTCAAAACATTAAGTGATGTCAAAGTGGACTGGGTAAACGATGCTACGTAAACTAGAAATCCATTCCTTGAGGTGCGTATCATCTACCGTTGACTGGATTTGACATGCGCGTAACGGTAATACATGAACTGGTGAAGGTACACAACTACTATCAACATTACCATCTCATGAACAATGGTCAATACAACCTAACATGTGTTCGTGCGTTAATGATCTTAGCGGAGGGTCTTTAGAAAGTTATTGTGTGACGTGTGTGAACTAGTGTCACTGTAATATCTTTCGGATGATATGAAGAAGCGCATTTGGTTGCACCCAGTCGAAGATGTTTATTCGATGAAAAACCGAATATTATCTAAGTTGCTCATAGAAAGTGAGCTACTGTATGAACATAGACCAACAAACAAGCATCACTCTTTCCAAATCTAACTGTATAAGACAAACCCTGCCGAGATTTGCTGTGGATGTTTGGTGTAGAAATCTGTGAATGTAAACAGTTTCAAAAGTATACTGTGCATGGGCAGTCAGGAAATTGAGATTACACCAAATCTATTGTCACGTAATTGACGGTGACTATCAACTTGTTAGTGTAAGATACATGGTGGTCATTAGTTGCCTATGAATTAACAAAGTCAGCTTTTTGTACACATGAACAAATATGACTGGTGTTTTCAATGTAAAGTTTCGTCAACAACATGTAGGAACATGAAAGTTGATACGTAGATCGATATCAACAAATGTAACGTTTTGTTTAAGTCTATACATTGAAGAATCGGTGAATCAGTGTTTGCTGTTAACTGCTGCCTGTGTATTGGTTACACCTGTGCCGTTTGTTCACTTACATTGTGCGGCAACGGTTTTCTTGATTTCGAATAAAAGCGATTAGTCACACAGCAATTGTGCCGTCTGAACAGAGGCGTCAACCGCGTGTCAGCATGGCCTGGATTGGTATCGATTTGGGCACTACAAACTCGTGTGTTGCACGCTTTTTGACGAACGAAGTGCAGTTTGTGGAAGACATTTCTGGTAGAAGAACCATTCCCAGTTGCGTTGCATTTACCGAAACACGTAGACTCTTTGGTCAAGAGGCACTGACTCAAACCATTATAAATCCAGAAAATACCATTTTCGAAATCAAACGTTTGATTGGACGAAATTTTGATGAGAAGGCTGTCCAGAAAAGTCGCTCAGTCTGGCCTTTTCAAATTGTTCGTGATGGAAATATGCCCAAAATCCTCATTCAGAGAGCTGATATCAAAGAAATTTACTCTGCCGAATCCATTCTGTCAATGTTACTGAATTACATGAAAGATTTGGCCATAAAACAATGGAAAAAGAAAATTTCAGGAGCTGTGATTAGCGTCCCTGCTTACTTCAATTCCAATCAGCGCAATTCCACAATGAGTGCGGCAAAAGCAGCCGGATTGAATGTCGTGGCTATTTTGGATGAATCTACAGCAGCCGCTCTCGCATTTGGCTTCCCTTTTGACGTGACAAACAAATCAAATATACTCGTTTTTGATCTCGGTGGAGGAACTTGTGATGTGACTGTTTTGAACCTCGAAGGCGGACGGATAAGTGTAAAAGCTACTGCGGGTGACACACATCTTGGAGGGATTGACTTCAATTTGAAATTAATTGATTATTGTTTGGATGAATTTAAGAACAATTGTCGTTTGAAAAACTTCTATCCTGACAAACTGTCTATGGCTAGGCTTAACGAAGCATGTGAAGAGGCAAAAATACGTCTGAGCAAAGAAATGTCGGTTATTGTCAAAGTTGAAAGGTTTACTCGTGAGAACGATATGCATGTGACTGTAAGCCGAGAATTATTTCAGAATTTGATAACAGAAGTTATCGGCAAAACAACATTTTTGATTGAGCGAGCTCTAGCTGATGCGGGCTTGAACAAAGAAGCAATCCAACATGTGATTCTTATCGGAGGGTCCACACGAGTTCCACTCGTTCAAAAACACGTCGCTGATTATTTCACAGATTGCAAACTGAACAAGTCAATGAACCCCGATGAAACGGTTGCCTATGGGGCCGCAATTCGCGCGGCGATGGCAGCAGAAAATCCAACAGATATATTAAACTATTTGAACTTACAGGACGTCATACCACTCACGATTAGCGTTGCCACAGCAGAAGACAGCTGCCTACACAAAATATTCCCTCGTAATACCCGTGTACCGGCAAGCACTACAATGACATTTTCCATTGACAAACCTAGCGGCAAGCATGTCCCGTTTTTCATTTACGAAGGTGAACGTGTCAGGGCAGTGGACAACAAACACGTGGGAACTTTTCGCTGCAATCCAAATTCCTGGAGTTGTAAAATCACACTGCGATTTCGAGTTGATGAAAATCGTGCGTTGAGTGTCACTCATATGGTGACTACTGATATGGAGCGTAAAGTCGAGATAATTCGCCAACATGATGCATTGAGTAAACAAGATGTAGACAATATGATAGCCGATGCCAAAAGACACGCGAAAGAAGATAAGCTGGAACTTGAGAGATTACAACTGCTGGTGGATTTTGAGATGGAGGTGAGGAAAATTTTGCGGACCGAAAGACGACAACTTGTTTTGTTGCAAAACCGTGATGTAATCAAACAGTGTGAAAGAGCACTCGACTGGATATCAAACAATGCTACAACAACTGTACAGCAAATAAAAGAGAAAAGACTCTCTTTCCTTCAAAGCGTCCGTTGGACAAGATGACCTTGATATTTGGTAATGTGCTGATGAGAGCAAATGAACGTTTTCGGTGAGGTCAATTCATTAGTGATATGTATTTACGTCGATAGAGTGTTTTTCTTCAGTGTATTCCAGAATACCAGGTATAAACAAAACGCAATTACTCTGTGTGTGTTATGGTCGCGAAAATGATTTGAATGCATTAATAATATGACCGGAGTCACAGTGTGGTCACTCATTTCGTTGAGACACTTTGAGTTGACCATTACTGTCACATACGGCATTTCCGTTGGCATGCCCTCACACTAGGAGACGGAGTCAGCCAGATAAGTTAATCCATCGCCCGAAGCGTGTAGGTCGAAACAAGTTAAGCAAATTAGACGCACGGTGTACAGTCCAGTCTAGCACAGGTTGTGTGCGTGTATCTAGCTTACCAACACTGTTTCTTATCGTATCTGTGCTTGCATGTTCAGGTCACTGCTAGTTCACTGAGCGGATCGTGTGACGGCTTAGTCATAACCGTAGATACAAGTATCGACTTGTGTTCTTGCTCACTCTGAACCCCACGCCTACCTGGCCTGTTGCTCACTACCGACCTACTGCACCTCTTTCACTGTGTGGTCTACTCTTCCGGATGTCGCTGGGTTTACAGCACCTTACAAGAAGGTCGACTGGTAGGAGTACGCTTGTGCGTAAAGTCTTGAGTAGAACTGTGGACCTAAAAAGAGCCTGGTCATTATTGTAGTCAATAGCGATGTTGCAGACCAAGCGCGAGGCAACGGACAGACAAGAGAATACTCGGATTTACACATTCCATTATTCCGTGTTCTGTAAAATGAGGATTGCATGGTGGGTGAGATGTAGCCAGGTTGTCTAGGTTTAGGTAAGTATAGAAAACGAGGATTTCAACAGAAGGACTCTCGGCTACTAAAGTATCATTATAACTGTTTTATGTTTTGGAATCAGGATCCATTAAAAAAGAACAGTATGGAAAGAAATATTGTTTTGGAGAATGTCATTAGGTGAATTACTGTTGTTGAAAGCTCCAAAAATTGATCAACCGTCGTTTGCTTTATTAATCCTTCTGCGAGATGCTCCTTAGTTCTGTAGCCACGTCACTTGGGTTAGTGATTTCGAGTGCATAGGAGTTTTTGAATCCACATTCGCCAAAAATCTTGCCAGAAGAGCATGGTTTCTAGGTCACAGTTATAATTCGGTGGACTTGGTCTGATGTGGTTCGGAAAAAATTGTGTTAAGCCGTCTCTAGACTAGCTTCCTTAACCGGGTTTGAGTCGAAAACCAAGCTTCAAGTTGAACGTCACTCTCACTTGACCGCAGCCTTCATATCCAGATAGACTTTCCAGCCACTCTTTTTCGAAGAGGACCTTTAGACTCGAGTCTGTATGAATACTAAGGCTGAGATTAAATATGAGTGATGTTCAACTTGAAATTGATCAAATCCCCGACTATTCCTCAGTAATCTAAAATATCGCCTTGCAGGTTTAATGAGATCAGTGATCTCGACCTGTCTCGGAAGTCTTAATCGCGGGCTTATTGATTGGAGTTAACGGGACAGTTACTGTCTCGAGACGATCGGGCAACCCGATCATTGCGACAGTGGTTGAGCGTTCAGTTTTGATAATTCGGTCGTGCCTAATGTGAGGTCAATGGCGCAGTGATCAACACGGTTGCCTCATCAAAGCATGGTCGGAATTCTAGTGCCGGCCGTGGCAAGGATACTTACTACTAACGAGCTCTATTGAGAGCGAAAGTCTATTCTAGTGCTTGTTTTCGAAAAAGGCTCTCTGGAAAGTCTATCTGAATGCGAACGCTGCGATTAAATGTGAGTGACTTTCTATCTAGAATTAACGAAATCCACGACTACTCATCAGTAATCTGATAACCAAATTGTTAAAGCAACATGCAATGTTTGTCTGTAAGTGAATTTTGGTACTTCGCTAACCCGTAATGAGGTCATTGTGTAAGTATGTTGGGCTTAAGTTTAACAGGTTGTCGCACTGATGGAAGCGACTAGGCTTATTTGAAGTCCCAGAGTGCACTTCGCTTATTTTACGAGGTTCTTTTTCGGTGAAAGAACTTAATGACAACAGTTTCCCATGTCATGAAGGTGGTTCCCTCATGAATTGCTTCATAAGGAGCTGAAGTAGGTATACCCAACGTGAACATGCTTGTGGTGAACGTTTTAATTATTAGGTTCTTTCTTTGTAGGTGATCACTTAATTGAGATGTTTCATCATTAAGGTATCAATTTAGCTTATTGATTAACTATATCCTAACGCACAACGATGATCACGAACCGGATGAATAACTGGCCACAAACGAAAAATACTTCCGCTGGTAAATCGAGCTGACTGGACATCGACATGTATCATGTGGTTAAACCCAGTCGAAGGACTGTCGAAGTCTGAACGAGGCGTTATACTCAACGTCTGTCTAAGAGGTTCGTTGGAGCCGACACTGACCTTCATGAATTTTCGCAGGCGATAGCTTTATTTCCTTACGTTTCACTTTAGGTTTCAGCAAGTCATAGATATGTGACTACGAAGCATCTATGCGCAAACGCGACTAACATACTAGCTTCAGCATAACTCTGGTTTGAACCACATATTCCTGCTAGACCTGGTTGAAATTCAGATGATTGCCTCCGTATCTAAGTCATTTATTCAATCCTTTTAAGATTTTCACCATCCAGCTCTAAAAGACAGTGGGTTTCAACTAAACGGGACAGAATATACTTGAATGTCCTGTTTCCAGCCCATCTGAATGGCTGTTTTCTGTTGACCTATCGCACTGCCTGCAACATGCTAGTAACCTAAGCTCAAACCGACTACCATAAGTAACGTCGTCTGCGGTACATTGTGAAGAATTCATGCGGCCGATAGCACCGGCGAGGCCGTGTTCATTCATAGAAACGCGAAAAATGTACGTAAAACCAAGACACACCATCTAGTACGTTGATATATTCAACCACTGAGTAGTACAGACCATCAATTTCGTCAGTTACCTTTTCCTTCTTGTACATCACGTAACTGTTTCTGAACCCACCTTCGTGAGGGATGAGTGTATTGTGATTTGAAATGTTCAACTATTACGGGGAACTTGTACGAGATCCATAAAGATAGCCACCATTTGCAAATATTCCAACGTTCACCTTGTAGCATTCACATCCTCAACAGATTCACACGGTTAACCTATGTTGGTATAGTGCCTTTTAGTTGATAAACAATCCTAACGTTATCTGGTCTCATTAAGGTCAGGCGCTATGACAACTCGATACGCATCACCACTGGGTCGAGGTTACAGCCGCCTGATAACTTTTCCCAGAGTGATGAACTAATTATCACGTGACTAGCGCGCAGTTTTCAGCTGTACTGTCCACAAAATTCCACGGGGTTGTGAAAGAACCAATCTGGGCACAGGGAGGATTATAGTGTTCCAAGAAAACGTAGTTAACTGTGCTAGAAACTGCTGAAAGACTTCAGCGTTCTAGAAGTATTATTATGTGCTGTTTGAGATGACCGAAAGAAACTAGATAGATAGAGCATGAAGGGCGACGAACAGCGTTATCATGAAGGTACAGACGACTAATATGGCGACCTGAATGAGATGCAACAGACTCTTCAGATTTCAGATAGCCAGCTGATTTCACAGCCTTCACAAGAACAGTTTGTCGACCAGTAAACACAGTTCCACGATTAAAGGATAAAGAAGCAAACAAACCAGTCTCACTGAGTCAACAACAGATACGATGACGCTCATTAAGGACGGATGTTAATGTTTCCATGTTTCAATGGCATTGCAGCCGCCTCCGTTATAGAAACAAAATTATTTCAGGGTAGCCTGATGTGTGGAGATATTTTTAGTATCATTTTAGAAGGCAAGAAGTGTACTTCAGTCGATACAGATTGACGGAAAACCTCCACTCATAGGATTGTTAACGCATATCAATCATCCACTCAATCATTCCACACCGGTAGGGGCGTGCTACCTTAATACGTTCATCCGACCGCAAAACCTTTAGCAACAGCCAATTTGGAGAGAAAGTTCTTGTAGCAAGTCCTTCAATCTCTGATGATTTACAGTGTGTTCAAGAGGGACAAACTTATTGCTTCCAGTTTTGCCAGACGGTGCCTCGCAAGTCTCGTGATATAGGTACGTTCCTGTCATTCGTTTGACTTCCAGAAGCGAAATCTTGACTTATTGACCAGGCTTTCACAGTCTGAGTTATCGCTAAATACTTTGGTGTTCGTCTTGACTCCCACTGATTTGTACTGATTCGGAAGAGCGGACGAAGTTCATATGAAAAAACCAGTAAGAACTGTTCACCAGAGCAATGTATAATAATCGTTAGTGAGTTCGTGAACGATGTTTACCACAAATCACCGCAACCGCAATTCGAGTTATTCATTCTAAGGGGATCAGTACTCACCGAAAGAACGCTTGTAGAGATTCAGCAAGTTAACTTAAAAACAATACAATTGACAGAAGACATGTTTGTCAGACTCATGAGGGTAGAGCATTCAAGCGCCATCCACCAGCAGCATACATTCAACCATAATGAGTAGTGGAAAAAAATTGATTATACGATTTCCACAACTGTGCAATCAAAAGAGCGAGCAGTTTTGAGTACACAACGAAAAGTGTATAAGTCACTTAGTTCAATCAGACAAAAATTGCATTTTGAAGTTATGACCACGAAAACCACACTAATGCAAGCACGCACTTCACAAGCGTAACTTCTACTTTCAATTCAGTTCGTCAAATATTGACTATCGAACGCCTGAGTCGTGGTCTTACATTCAGGTCGTGTCATCAACGGAGTCTTTACGTAAGTGCTAGTGAGTTAAACAACCGTTATTTCATTTTTCACATTCCGGACCTCACCGATGGGTAGTTTCGTGATCACCATAATGACGAATGAGAAAAAACGGCTGGACTGTGTTAAGCCACAAATTCGCAACGTGTCGAATCGACTTGATTTTCTCTTTACAATGATGACATTAGTCCCCACGTTATCAGTCATTCCGGTACCAGCTGAAGCAGAGTAGAATAGATTAGTTCGAGTTATTTCAAAGAGATACGGCATGGTTCATTAACGGTACATTACAATGGTAAACAAGTGTACTCGTTGATCATGACCAACCGCATGCTGCTGGGTTAAACGGACTGAAAACGTAGTTCGTGCAGAGTTTTAAAAGCCAGGGCAAATTCCAAAATATTAACAGACGGCTTCCAGATTCATACAAAGGATGACAATTTGAACTCATAGTACACGTACAAGGAAAATAGATTCATCGTTAACAATTCTATGGGTTTCTAGGCTTATGGCGGTAAACGCGACTTGCTGATTTGAATAATTTGACAACTTAGCCCAAGAGTCACGCGAGGAAGAATACAGAACCAAACCAATTTGTCCCCGCATTCCATCAATCGTCCCTCGTGTATACGTATTCTGTCCTGATCGCGGCGCGTAATACTGCACGGTGGATGCAATTTCCAATCAACCAGTCTGTATGCGCCAAAATTGCAGTATGAAATTGTCTACTCATTAGTAGCCGGTGAAGTCTGAAAATGTTATGTGACCCTTTCAAATGAGAGTGCTTGTGAAGAGAGGTTTGAAAGAATTCAACGGTAGCTCCAGGTCCAAGGCTTGGCAGATATATATTGACTTCAGGCATGTCCAGTGAATCTTTCAAGGGTGTTTGAGCACATCCTACTTTGCAGTTTCGAAGAAACAACATTCGCAGCAGCCAATTTACGCCGGTTAGTGTATTTTCTGTCAGCATAGTATTCGAAGTCAACATTATGTATCAAGTTTTACATTCACATGCAGCACGAAAGTAGATAATGGAACTGGAACCGAATTTTCGCAGTTATCTTCATCTCATTTGATTCACTTTTATAAATTTTTAATACCTCTCTGGCTTTTTCATTCACTCACGTTTGTTTTGATGTGTGATGACTGTCCTTCTTCGTTTCCATTTGATGTTAAAGCTCTCCAGTAAGTTAGGGAGCTTCAGGCGGCTTCTATCTTGTTTTGTTTTTCAGGTTTTTGGATCATTCGTCAATTTTCACGCTAGTTTGAAATCCAAATATCTCCAATGTGATAGGGATCCTTATGTCAAACGGAAAATCGTCATTCGTTGAGAAGCCTGCCAAGGCGCTTTACTGTCTGGTTAGTTATGCGTCCTTTCATAATAATTAGTTGAAAACTTGGTCGATAATTGGACCGAGATTTTTTTATACCACAACTCACTCAGCTGATAGTATACTACTGAAAACTGAAGTGACGCGCCAATACTGTTATCACTGTTGTATAATGAGGTCTAGGAACTCACAAATGCAAGAAACTACTCGTATACACCGTTGAGTCTTGTGGGTTTCTAGCTGACAAAAGATGTTTGTCTTTTTTGAAAGAATCAGCACGTTTGTACTCAGTTATTCCACCAAGCTTACAGTTAACTTGTGTTGTGAACAGAGAGCGCGGATGGTGCAAAGGTTGTTTATTTGGGAAACCGGTACACGCGTTATGTGTCTCAACCGGACTACGGACAAAAACACTCATTGCACACAACACTGGTTTCAGGACGTCCCGGTCACCATGGATGCCAATGCACAGTTTCTTCACGTAGCAAAAGCCATTCCATGCGATGCTGCCCTCTAGCGATCTCTCTCATATTTGTTCCGCGGCCATTTCGATCCATTTTATCGCCTCACTACACTTGCAAAGAAACATAAGAGACCAACGTTTTGCAGGCACCGTACCTTAAGTGAAAAACAGCCAGATTTCTTCCTTCTTATTTCTAGTGTCGTCCAATCATTATTCCTGTTGGATGACACGACAGAACAACTGCTGATGTATCTAATGAATGACCAAGCGGACTCTATTTACTCAACACGCTTACCAACCATAACGGTAACAAACTGGTGTCTACCACGTGGCTCTGACTGATCAGAAACACCAGACAAAAACGCTCGGTTCTTCCACTGTTCAATGTCTGTCGGATTCGGTCATTTATTTCAGATACAATACATGTTAACCTCACTACGGCAAATCCCATACTCCGGACGAAAGCCGTTCAGGGTGGCTGAGGTGTTTGCTCGTAACGCCGGAGAATGTTCGGACAATTTAGTAAAAGCTCGTTATACGTAGCTCAAGCCTTTCGGCATCAATAAGAATAGATTCAGTTTCTAAGTCGTCGATGAGGAGAGGAAAGCTTTGATTGAGGTGGAAATTGCCGATTTTCTTTCCGAACCTCCCACATTTTCCTGCCTTATCAGTAGTGCGGAGAATGTATTAGTCACACCTCGGATTATTTTAGGTACATCAGGATTCTGATAGATCTACACCGGTCGGTCAAAGACACAGCCCTTGTCAAAGCGGAGCTGACAGTTTGTACTGCTAGTTCACAACCCTCTTTTTGTAAACAGTTCCTGCGATTGTAATATTTATCCCGCGAAGACTTGTCTTATCGCATGCGTTGGTTCGAACCTCAGCAAGATCACTTGCCTTGAAGTACGTCGACAAATCATCGCATAAACCAGCGCAGCAGAACGTTGAGAAGGTGTGATACAGATGCCTGATATATCAAATCTCGAGAAATTAATCTGTCACGGGAGGGTGCGTGACGGCGGTGTTTTGACATCACCGTTGTTAGGCACTATGGAACATTAAACTATGTCCCAGAAAGAGTATTAAACGGAAAAACAGGAATGTGTTCATTGAACTACGCTTTAGGAGCCACATCTTTTCATTTTCATCGTGGTGTAATGAATTTCTCATAGGTCACAAATGGCCACATAGGAACAACGTTACTCGGTTTTTCATACGCCAACGTCGGGTTTAAGAAGAGACCCCGGAGCAACTGAGAGCTTTTTCCCTTCATTCAGCGTGTGGTAAATTTGCTCGCATTGTTGAATTCTCTAGGTATGTATAATAGTCAAGCTTGTGAGACTAATTACAACAAGTCAGAAACGGTTCATTGCCTTCAGAAGTTTGAACAAAACCGTTAGAACACGAAAACTGGTAGATGCAAGCATTTCGTGTTGACTCTTCAGTACCAGATTTCCAATAAAATGAAACGGCTTTTTTTTCACATCGAACAGTTAGGAGGTGGGTGGGATGAATAGCTGATCAGTTGGTTAGGGAAGGTCACTAAGTCCGGGGCAAATTAACTGGCTTGGGAACAGAGTTAGCCATGACGGATTAGGAATGGAAGACCGGGAGCTGTGGATGTAGTTGCAAATTTATTCTGAACCAAAAGTACTTATATAGATGAAAAATAAGTAAGGCAGTTCGTTACACGACAAAAAGTACTGCTGCATTAGTTACTGTTTTTCAGTCTGCGCAATTCGCTCTTGATTGGCAGTCGCTAAATCAAACGCATCATATAGTCAGGAGGCACACGGCTGGCTGCACTCGTGTCTTTACAATTGGTACACCACAAATTATAGCATGTTGTGGTCTGCAAGCTGCTGTCTTGGGGGTTAGGATTGTCACAGTTTGACATGACCGAAGCAAACTTATTGTATTTCCTGGTTTGTACCAAACCGATAGTTGGGTTATCCTGTTGCATTTGTTCAATCCCTGCTCGAGTAATTATTGATAATAACATCTCAGCTAGAATTTATTAAAAACTTTGCTGTTTAGGCGGATAAGGTTGAGGAGTAGTTTGATAGTTACTTTTACAACATAACAATCGTTTATGAAGGCCGCATGCGTGTACCACAATGGGTCTTACAGAACGCTTCATACCATATTGAGCTTGCCACGCTCTAATACAAAACAGTCGTCGTCACTGCCGAAGTCGCGCTGATAGTAAGGCGACAAAGTGACTGCGATTAAGTAACTCTTAGAGCCGATTGTAGAAATGGGCTTTTAGACAACGGAAGCATTACAAATGGGAGTCACTGACCTAGTGATATGACAGATAGCAGATGGGTTATTCCAGAACCAGCTTAATTAGTGTCAAAGTGGCCGAGTATGTTAAACGCGCACTTGTTCAGCGGTGCTTATTCCTTGACACTCATTCCAGTCGATCAAACCACGGATTCCAACATCTTCTAGTGAGTGGTTCTGGGATATGATTGAGTGGCTAACCAAAATAACCCACGAGTCTACGAAATTTCTGTCCCCTGCTGGAGTCCTGATGGTGTTGATCTCCTCCCCTGGAGCACATTGATTGACCTAACGCTATGGTCAGAGGTCAATGAAGAGTATATCTATTGCGCTATATAGGGAGTTGTATAAGAATCACACGTGATAGCGGTTCCTCTTGCTTCCTGGATTCAGCTATCAAGAACAGTGGTAATTCTGTGTCTAACGGTTTTTATGCGGATGTACCGTTTTCCACTAGTTCGCAGTCAAACCGATTTTAAGCCAACTAACCTTAAAATGTTCCGGTTGGATTACCGATAAGTACTTACACGGAACCAATTGTGTGATAACTATATATGCAAGGTAAGCCAGTTAGCTAGTGTTTGTGTTTGGAATGGAGTCGAAATTGGGCGAAGATAACGGATGTTTACTCAAATCAAGGAAAGAGCAGAGGGATCTTTGGATGAGTACCTACCTAAAAAAAGGTTCACAGTTTCAAAGTAGGAATTACCTGATTTGTAGGCTGAACGTAGGCAACGGGTTACACCAGTAGGAAAATCGTGAGTGAGTGTTAATCTTGAAGGAATTTATGGTTGACGGTCCCAGGTAAGATTATAATTGCGAGTGAAATCCTGCCGGTTTATGTAGGAAGGTCTGAGCAAACGTTGAAGAACAGTAGTCAAACGTGTCTTCTTGTCGTGAGAGGTCAGGTCACTGTCGACCAAAGAAGAACAGAATGGCTTACCCTTTGAAGAGAACTTTACGAAAGCATCTTGTAACTATGGAACAGATGGGCAGTGGACGAAATTGAGAAAACGTCGGCCGGATGGAGTTAGTGAGAGTAGTGTTCAGCTGTGGGGTTAGTTGTTCAGTGGTTAACAATAAACTGACAATGCCTCCAATGGCTTCACTCTGAAACAGGTTGCAGTGATCGGAACGAGGAGGTCAAGACCAAGAGCAAGTCCTTTTAGGGAAAGATTAGTTCCTATTAGTCCAAGTTCGAAGATCGGAGTGATCATCTCTTCGTAACACGAAAACAAATTTCAAGGGCTACGGTCGTCGTCAAACCCAAGGCTATCACTAATGGTGGAACGTGAACCCGAGGAGTTCCGTTCATTGCCGACGAAAGTAATCTTTCATCAGCCATCAGATATTGCTACGCCCGCTTCCTTCTTTCTCCGCCTATGGGGAATTTGCGTGCGCAACTAAATTAGACTACAAGCACTTCGCAGTTGACTTTGTTACACATGAGTTGATATCGTCATCTTGAAAGTCCCCAATGACAAAAGACAGTCTTTAACAAAACCTGTCCATAGTCACTAGTGGAGCGAACAGACTTCGGTTTTTGTATGGGAATTTTCTCGGTGGTTGAAACATTATTTTTGGGGCATACTGTAGCTGTTACAGTGCGTAGTCTAACGGACATCCTTCTTTGCAGGTCGGTCAGTACGTTACACTCAGAAAAGTCGTTTCTGAAAGACCCAAGAAGATACCTAGGAGAATTGTAGGTGGCAAGATCTCCACAGTATGATGGTCACTAATAACTCGCCAACTATAGAAAGAAGCGCAATAGGTACTTATGTGCAACTTGTGAGCTACGTAGTTGCCTACCAGTATGTTCAGCTTGACTTGCTTTCAGTATGTTTCCCTGTCTTGTGTGTAATTCATTAGGTAACGTTGACCATGAAGTGAGCAAATGGTTCTCTGATCGAAAAGAGTTAAGTTGTTAGTATGTTTCAGTAAGATGAGACAAATGGGCCCTGAATCGAGTCAAATGCCAAGCGGCTTGATTGCTGTTCATAAGCTGTCGATGTCGACTAGACTAATAGTCGATTACTTTCAAAGGTGGTGACAATAGGAGAGGTCCGGTACCCAGTTTTAAATAAGGGTCCAGATATTCCGGTTGATCACTGTGGGCAACC
Organism: Paragonimus westermani; assembly: GCA_008508345.1. Taxonomy (NCBI): domain Eukaryota; kingdom Metazoa; phylum Platyhelminthes; class Trematoda; order Plagiorchiida; family Troglotrematidae; genus Paragonimus; species Paragonimus westermani. Next base: position 13,143 of record QNGE01004717.1, on the reverse strand, counting down.
TTAAGGAGATTGGCATCCATGGGGTGGGCGCTCAGGTGCACAGCGTGGCCTAAGTAGTTGGTTGTAGTTGTTTCGATCACGGTGAAAGAAGTCACGCTGGGAGATGTAGTTCAACATAGTATTGAAAGTATCGAAATCCGAATTTTCTGTGAAGGTATGGTAAATGATTTGTCGCATTCCGTGCACACTTATCAAGGGGCCAGAGGAGTTGGAATCAGAAAATTCACTTACGAGGAACGGAGAAGAACAGTACTGCTTCCGCCCCAATGGCTATTCACCGGCTCCATCCTGCGGTTGTTTATGGGTTGTTGTGACAAGATGGTGTGATGAGTGACTGATGTATTTTTTTGTTGATTGACGGAGGTGAATGCTATCAGAAAGAAGAGGATTCCCAGACTGTTTTCGGTGGGAAAATAGACATTGAATAGATGCAAGCAATGTTTCGACGCGCTAGAGGCGGTAAAACAAAGCTGTGCAGCATTTTCTGAAAATTAACGCATACACCGAAATAATGATCGTACAACGTTGTACTTGTGGAAATACAAAAGAGACCTGATAAATTGTCGTTAATACGGATGGGCTCAAGAACGTATTATGGAATAGGTGGCGGTTTGGTTAGATAAAAACAGCCGAACCTGAAGTTAAGTGTGGTGCAAAGGGTGAACGAACGATAAACTTGCACACAAAAAGGTTTTAAATACGATATGATTGTCTATATCGAGTGGACTTAGGATCGCACGTCTTACAGTGCAGTCAACCTGTGCGGACTGGCACAACCTACTCAAGTGACAGTAAAAATTAAGGAAATAGCTAAGAAAACAGCAGAACATATCCCAATTTATTTTGACAGTAGTAATCAAGAGTGTCGTAAAATCTATCAGAGTAAATAACCGAAGGATGTAGCTAAGCGCTTACACGTTGACGAGTGGTAAATAGACCGGGTAAAGTAGCTGCAGCCCCCTGGTTCAGGTTGCAAACAGCGTCTACACGGCAGCTCAATGAAGCTGACTTATTATCGATCGACAGTTAGATGAATCTTGGTGATCAGAAAATTTCCCGTAAAATGGATGAGAGTCGTTCCAGAAAATTATATTCATGAATCCATTTTGGAAATTTGAATAGTCACAAGTTGAACACCACCCAAACATGACCGCAGCACTCACAATCAGACAAGCTTTTCGACTGACTTACTTTGAAAGTGAACAACAGACTCGAGTTTCGCTCATCGCAGAACTCATCATTAGCGCATATCTTCGTCCGGACTCATATTTTCACCTTGATCCCGTGTCTAAGAGACTAGTGTATTAACCACAAGGTCAGGAACCACACAACAGGTAGGACTGAATAATATTATCCAAAAACACAGCCGCAACCTTCTGTGAATAGAGTTTGGTTGGCCCGATCTTCTCAAAGTGGGATTGAACGGAAATACCATGTTCACTCCAGTCGACAACCTCGTGATCAGAAAATTCTCGGTTAGGTAAAAGTCACCAATTTAATTAAAACAAATTCGTAGTCTTTAAAATAGTGTAGTTCGGGTCCTTAGATTATTTCGGATTAAACGCCGCTCACACTTGACTGTAGATTTTGAATTCAGGTACATCTTTTCGCTGGTCTACTTTGAAAAGAAGCCCTAGACTGGAGCTTAAGTCTTAAAAAACCATGTGCGGCTCACTGCATTGAACTAGGTCGAAGCACAGTTTGTATTGGATTAGTTTAGCGAGGTTTAAAGCACCAAAGAGACATGATTATCATCGTAATTTCTGAGGTGTGTTGATCAGGTCGGCGGAAAAATCCTGTCTATAAGAGTAAAGCCATGTTTGAATGTCACTTGTTTGATAAACAGCAAATGTGAAGTACAAAGACCAAGTCATTTACCAAACTGGCATTCAGTTATTTCAAGGACATCCTGGAGCCCACTAATTCTTGTACTGTTCGAAATAGAATCAGAAGAAGAATGTGGTGAAATGGTAGCAGCACAATCTAAGGCTATAAGGACCGGGTTTGGATTCAAGAGGTAGAATAAACGTATTTAAAAGGTCTCACATTCAAGCATCGTTTGCATGACAGCATCAAATAGAACACGGATAACGCAAACGGTTTTGAGTAGTGTGCGAAACACAACAGAACTTCATATAAATCGTGGTATAAATGAGATGGCATCACTCATAGACATGAGTTCACGCCCAAAGTATAAGTATCATTCGAGTACCTATCAAATTAATTTTCAGATAATACACCATTTTTAGATGACACCTGACTGTGAAAATTCAGGACTTCAGCTGGATTCGAACCAACGACAGACACAGCATGCCTCAACGCGGCAAAGCCACACTACTCATTAGTAATACAATTTCTGTACTCAGTAGTGACGTTGGTGGATTCCAGCGTGAACTGTTTGAGAAATCCTGTCGTGACAGTCCATCCCATGGATCACGAAACCTGGCATCATCAATTGCGAAGCACATCCTGGAAACAGGTCACAACGTCGATCCAACCAGGTCGTTCATCGTGTTGCTACGATACCCGAACCCCAAAATTCTGACCATCAATGAGGCTGTGCCAGTCAAACAAACAAAGGTAGTGTTGAGAAGAAATGTGTAGCAAACAAGCTCGTTTTCAGTGTCTCATCATCAGGCTAAATACAACACATTTATATGGGTTAGATGGGGGTGGTAGATAACATAACTAAAACGAAAGGTGTCAGTCAACAGTTTATTGTCTGGTTTGAGTCATGAGACTTAGTTACGTAGCATTGGCCACGTGAGTTGTAAAGCAACCTGGACGGGTCAGTATACAAACTTCAATAGTTTTGTACCACTAAAACAAAAGTGAAACCTAATTCGATGTCTGATAGATAGGGCCACGAAAACATGTTCGAGCGACAGCATCGAAGAGGAAAGACAGTTTATATCTAATACACTCGTTGAAAATGGTTATCCGGAGCAATTTATTCATAAAAAATATGTTGACAAGCGCTAAGATGGAGAAACCACAAACTGCAGACAAATGTCTGTTTATATTTCCTTGCCCTTCAAGGGTGATGGCGTCACTGAAACTGTAACCAAGAAGCTTAGTGTAGCAATCAATAAGGCGTCTTTCGCAGCTGAACTACGCGTTTAGTTTGTCTCCACACCAGTATTGCGCTCCCAGTTGAAAGATATATTGCCTGTTCGTGCCGCCTCTTTTTGTGTTTACCGTTTCGTTTGTTCCTGTTGACTGACACCTTTCGCTTTAGTGATATGTTCTCTACCGCCTGATGATGAAACACCGAAAACGAGCTTGTTTGCTACGCATTTCTTCTCATGACTAAACCGGGCATATTCACAGTATTGAAAGCTAGTGTTGTATGCGCAAAAGTTGATGGCACACACTGTCCACCTACCCTGGTAACGGCCTTTTGACCCCAAATTCACTTTATCCAACTATTGTTGCAACGCTCCTTTGTTATGCGGCTGCGGAGATAAATTGAAATGGTGACATCCCGCAACTTTTGTCTTCTTTCTGTTTTGATGAATTGTATCAAGGCAACCCAATGCTTTAAAGTTCTGAAACCAATCGTTTGTCTTAATTGTCTCATCGTTAGTATGATTTCACTCTCGTGTTCGACAAAGCTACGCGCTATTGCCGTCGGGTGTTCCCATGCAAATTTGGGCTGACTACGTGTCAGAGCTCACAGGTTAACATGGTCCTAAATCGCAACACAGGCACTGGAAAGTATGGGCTCCTTTGGTTTACTGAGTAGAAGTATCCCATCAGTTTGATCTTTAGGTAAGGAGAGATCACCACGAATGACAACTTGTCTTTACAACTTATCTTCACCGTCCAGTGCGTTGCATAGATGTCCCTCTATCATTTAACAAAATGGTGTATTAACACCTGTACAATCAATTTTGCTCGATGGTTCAGAATTTTGGCTTGTTCACAACGAAGTGTTGCCTGCCCGGTTTGGGGTCTCGTGCTCATTCAAATCGTTAGTTTCGTATCTTCAACATTCGACACTGCTGATACTTGTTTCTATTACTTTCGTCCAGCTGAATTCCGAGGCGGTATTCTATGTTTAAATAGTTAGATGCTGGGTTACTATTTACGAGACGTCGTGAGCAGTATCTGTAAAACTGTTGAACATGTAAATAACATCAAAGGCTATGCAAGCAGACTGTAATGCAAATAACAATCAGGTAATGTCAGTGCACTCTCAGTGAGGATTCGAACAGAATAGCATCTCGCTAGAATTTGTGGCACTTCAGTGAAATTTTAAACGGAGTGCTGTATGAGTCGACGTAATGATCTACAGGAAGGAAACCGTGTGTAGTTCACGGAGCATAGTAACAGTGTCTATCCACAGATTTGCAAGAGATCCAGGTAAACTGAGCTGAAAGATGTGGACGGTCCCGTTGTCCTGTCAGCCTGGACGAACACACCTTGTCGAATCACGCGTAGTCAGCTAATGCTCGAGAAACCATTGGATGTACATGTGCTGTGGGTGTGTGTAAGTGCATGTACGTGTTACTTACTGAATTACTGATGGCATAACTGAGCGGTGTTGTCTGAGATCATTGTATCATAGGCATACCAAAGACGACCCTATTTCGACCTACAGAACGTAAGATCAGCAATTATGTCGTATGAAGTACATGCAGCATTTAGCATGAACGTAGTCCATGAGATCACTGGCTGAGGTTACATCACCGGATGAGTAGTCTGTAATGCAGACAACATCATTCTGGAGCACCTTACCCTGTTGTGACATCTCTGTCAGTTAGTGAGATTAAGGCGGGACTTAATGCAGGCGGCTGTGATAGTCTTCCGAGTCGTCAAAAAGCAAGGAAATCAGAGTAGGTTTAAAATGATAAACGACATTCAGTGCCAACACGATCACGTTATCGTCACATAAAGTGCGCTTGTTTTATGACTAAGTGTGCATGGGGTGCACATTTTATACCAACCTTTTGAGGTTCTCATTCTAGACCGATTCGCCGAGCCATTCTCTGCGTTCGGCCCAGTGTGCTTGTCTTCGGCGGAAGCTTGAAATAAAAGTATATTGTCCACAAGTCGGCCAACTTAACGTCCGCCATAATCTACGCAACAAAACGTACTTTTTGGGTTAACGTCCTTGACAAAGTTGAGTTAGAAAAGGAGAGATCAGGCACTCCTGAGTCACCACTAAATCTGATGCAAAAACGAAACGATTGCTCGTAAACTGTAACTGGTCATTCAGGGAGAACAAAAAACCATCTTGAGAGATTCAGTTCTTTCTCCGAAGCCTCTATCAAGAAGTGGCAGCTGGGCCGGGGGCCACCTTAAAGCCAAAAGTACCACCGTGATAAGCTGCCAATGAGTGTCGATGAGCCAAGATCCGTCAGGAGGCAAGAATGTGGAAAATGCACCCATGATTGAATTTGAAGTCTGCCTGGTTATGACGTTTCTGGCACTCCCAGAGTTGGCTGAAGAGAGACACTGAACGTAAAAAAAACACGACTGATGTTCCTAGGATTGTCAGGTTGACTTCCGGCCCAATCATGAAAAGAGAATTCGCTGATACGCACCAATCAAGCTTTCCCACTGAAGAGTGTTTTTAGCTCTTGTGTCGATATCTCATGAGCATTTTTGAGAAGCTAGTAGGGAGGATCAGGATCTGCGGACGTTTTTCATTGCAACCGCCTAAGCCCCAAGGCTACTTCTACTTCCGACGGAAGACCCTCCAACTTACAATAACGAGTCTCAGCACCTAGATCAGACGTAAGCAAGCTGGGGTTCGCCAGTGGAACGTTTACCGCTTTCCCTGAACACTGGCAACGACAAGGATGATGGTTCGGTTCAACTCAGATAAACTTTCTCAAATTATTCCAGTCCATTTGTCAAGTTCACGGATTAGGGGGAACAGCATTCAGTTATTCTATTAAGAAAAGCTAGTACAATTCTTTTTGACTGTTCGACCGAGTGACGCGCACTATTCGTACGATTTTTTAACCATCTTGCATTTGTCTTCAACGGTCGTTGTCATACTCAAAGTCGGATGGAATCAAGCAAATCTTGTTTATATGACTCACCGATGTGACAGATAAATATTTGCCGTAATCATATATTCTGTTTAGGATACACTTCCTAATAATGGCGTCCACAGCCACTGCAACATGCTGTTTGTGTTGGTTCACCCACCTGATTTGCTGTGAGCAATGTGTTAGACACTGTCACCTAATAAGCACTCCCCTCATTTAAGTCATCCGAACGCCGGCTAATAATTTACGTAAGCATGAAATCCGCGCAGGTGACAGAATGAAATGGGCACAAGCAACAGCATGATCTTTTGTGACCTGCACCTATCTGCCAGTCTGCATCAATCAGGGAAGCTAACCAGTCTCCTAATGATCCTCTCTCACACACCCTAACGCCTACCGGTACGACTTTAGTGGTCACACGTACGTCCGGTGTTCTACCTGGTTCCTTTGTTCTCGATACAACTACTGGTACCACGGTCTAAAAAACTGATTTCACTTAATCAACTTTCCGTACTACTCTGGATCGATTATGATGCCTAGCATTGTGCAGTTGGTAGCACTCAGTGGAGGATTTTCTTTACTGTTCGCAACGGTTTACTACCGGTCCTGTGTTTGAATGAAACTCCCGGGGATGTAACACCCAGATATCTTCAGCGACATGAAGAACAACAGAGTCGATGCCCCCACTGTCGTCGTTCGCGCGTGGGGTGAGCGAACGAAAGCCGACAATTCACGGTTGTACGAAGAGTGATCTATTGAAGAACTCTGACGATCTTTTCAACCTAGCCGTGTGGTATTGGGATTACACATCTGTCCCTCCAATCAGAGTTGAGAGAGTAATGACAGTGCGACAACTAAGCGTATGAGTTAATGGCGACCATATTAGAATGGGGGATTGCAAGAAGTGGGTTCTAAGATAGCCCGAAAACAGGTTTACGAGTTGATTGGAACGAAAACCAGAATTAATTTACACGTGAGAGAACTCGACTGACATGCTGCGGCAATTTAAGTTCCAAAATTACTAAGACATTTCATAGTGAGAAGTCAGGTGATTGGTTTTGCTGTCGTTACAGAACCTCGGTCAACTTTGTCCGCTGTCTTGCTCACTCTTTAACTCACAGAAACCAGCGGGCCCGTTACTGTCGCTCTTCACTCAGTTCACAAGTTGAAGCTTGTTCCACTCCAGTTATCACTGGATAGGATGACCCATATTAAAGTCACCTACTCTTTTGCCACAACCCCCCCCCCTAGATCAGGGAGATCTCGCTGTATATGCATCACGGTCACCTGGAAACCACATGCCCAGGCTTGGACTCCTATTTCGTTGTGAATGGTTGTTCTTTTTATCGCTCAATAGTGTATTCACAACAACACAGCTTGTTCCATATTTCCTGAGTTACGCGATGTCTACTGATATTACTACACGGCTGAATGATTTCGCCCGAACAGTAACACAGCCTTTCTATTCCACCTGTTTCCAAACCCATACTCTCACCACCGGAGGTACGTTCAGTCAGGTTTCAGACGAAAGATAACGACGCTCCACTAGCTACAAAAGTTGGCAGTCTCACAAATGACGACTGATCTACTGTTCTCTTACAAGCAGCTTCGTTCGCATTCATCTCTACAACCACCGTCTTATACACTTTGTAGTTATAGTCAGGATCGTGTGCCTATTGGCGGAGTTGACTGTTACCGTATAATTGCAGTCTATTAGAATCTCCGTTGTCTACGTTAGAGCAGACAATAACAGACCCCCGGTCGCAGAGACTGTAATTATCGACCTGGAAATTATCTCGTTTTCTCGACGAATACCGATTATGTAGGTCAACTATATAGGTCAATGGTGCAGTGGTCAACACGGTTGCTTTATGAAAGCGTGGCCGGAGTTCAAATCCCGGCCGTGGCAAGAATATGCACTACTGACGAGCTCTAATGAGAGCGAAACTCGAGTCTAGTGCCTCTTTTCGAAAGAGGTAGGCTGGAAAGTCTATTTGAAAGTAAGTGATGCTCAACTTGAAATTAGATGTGCAACGCTATTGGTTTCCACTCGAGTGAAACAATCTGGAGCAAGACGTTAAACCATTTGATATGGCTTTGTTTAATTCCTCTGATACAACAGAAAGCTGTGTCGACCGCCAAAAATGACGGACGATTCGAAGGAAGCTTCCCAAAGAACACCCAACGGCAACTATCGTTCAGAAAGGACGTCATCTTACCATAAACTTATCCGACCAGCGAACACGGTCAACTAACAGTACCAGGTGGTCGTCTTTGTTGGAAATGACTTGCAGTATCACGTCAGTTAGATTCGTTTCAGGAGACAAGTAACGGGTAAACGTCCAACCCCATACGAATTGCTGTCCGGCTACACTAGTAGACACCCACACGTTATGGGGTTAGCATGTTCACAACATTAGGAACGCTCGCTTCGGTCTACTGAGACCAAATAGTTTTTCAAGTTGAACATCACTCACAGTTGACCGTAGCCTTCGCATGCAGATAGACTTTCCAGCCAGTCTCTTTCGTAAGGAAGCACTAGGCTCGAGTTCCGCTCTTATTAGAGCTCGTCAGTAGTGCATATCATTGCCGTGTTAGCTGATTCGGCCTGCTGTGTGGGGTTGGGGATATCACATCATGAGTGAAGGAGATGGACTTATGTGAAGTTGCCGGATTCAGTCTGTACGACCCAGAAAATCTACTCCTACTCTTGTTGGTCTAGCACGACTCCACCGGTCACATGCAGGTAAACTACTCCAATAAAGTGCTTCGCTTGGCTGCCCTGTCTTCGATAAGAGGGCTGCGAAACGAAACGGTTATCCCAAACCACGCGAAATCCTTTGACAAAGACACCACTCGTAACTGAATGTGATACGCCCGGCGTAGCCCATTCCAGAGGCATAAAGAGGTTCCTGTATGACAAAATGTTTTTCTGTGTATTACAATGCTGTACTCGATAGATGGAATCTATATATACAACACACCATTGTCAGTGCGTTGTGGCCGGTTACCACATGTATCAACCAGCTACTTATGTTCTGAAGCACTGTTCGCGAAAACTCCCGTCGAATTATAGGAAAAAAACGTGAGGACCAATTGCTTTTGATAAGTCATCATCAAATCAACACCATTACATAGGTTCAGCAAAACCAAAACAGTATGCAAACAGCACAAAGGGGTTCGGCAGTCTGTCATGGGGTCAGGTGACGTTACGAAAAATTCCAACCACTTATAAGCTAGCCACACAGACAAAGAATGGGTGGTATAGAATTCCACCCACCATGATGTTATCGAACGGAATCAGGATGGGCCTACAGTCCGATGGTGTGATCTTTGGCCACAGCGAATGCGAAGTTGAGTGATCCAATCGTTTGCTAGTGTGAGAATATCTTGGAGTTTAGTTAACAGAAAAAAGTCAACGACAACGTCGTCAGACGCATTCTTGACCATAGGTGAACTATTATCCATTGGAATGTTAATAAAATGAACACAACGGCTTTTTGACTTGCGATGATAGACTTTGTAACACGTATAACAGTTCACGAGTGATTAGTTACTCATATTCAATGGAGCAAAAATAGTTTTGCTTTGGATCTACGAGATTTAGACTTAGATTCGACGATGATATTTCATCTCGACTTCAGTAGATTCATTAAAGGCGAAGCGTTTGAGTAAAACCATCTATCAGTGAGCTAGAATGAACAGTAGTGGTGTTTCATGAATAACTTACACATCAGACCCCAAACTCCTGAGAGAGTAACTTGCTGACCTACTTCAAAACACTCAGGGGTTTTGAGAACAAGTGGCAACTGGAGGCACAGGGAAGAGAGGACAGCTGGGAGAAATGTGGAACTCAAAACTGATAGTTAGTGAGTAATGTCACAGTCGAGAAAACGTCTTCTGATGTTTCTCGGTAGCCTATGCCACGGAGTGAAATGGATTGTATCCACCACCGCCAACTTCAAATTATGGCCTGAGGTAGCAGGGACGATTAAGTGATCAATCTAAATCATTTGACAATGTGAATGCAGTGATTAAGCTGCCGGTGTCCGAATCTGCTTACCGTTTCGCGTAGTGTATGTCCTTAAAGCGTTCAGTTTAGCTTAGGTATTGATTCCGCCCTTACGCTCCTAGTTACACTGTGTAAACATCGAGTTGTGGTCTTTCGCAAACGACGATTTGCCACCGTGCCCGGAAAAGTAGTGCCGAACCTGACTATAACTCCGGGTATCTACTGGTTATCGACCGGTTACCACGGCTTTTTCTATTCCAGTACACATTTACGACCGCTGGTCAGAGCATTCAGTTTTAACTGCAATCGAATCTTGTCAGGGCGAACAACTTGAACACAGAGAGAAGGAATCAGCAACGCGTATGACTATCAGTGCTTAAATCGGTGAAGTGTCCCGTAATGGTTGGACTAATCTTCCAATTATTGGTTACGTACGCTTAGATCAACACCCCCAGAGTCATCTCTGATCACATGTGTGGTTAAAGCAGTGATCACAAGATTCAATGACCACGACACCCAATAGCAAGTGAATACAGTTGGTCGTGAGTAAATAACTAATAAGGAGGATGTGAAGCAATGAAGTCCAAAGCCATCAAAATGACAGAGGAAGGCGAGGAAAGTATCATTAGTCACATCGATAGGATTAATGATAGCCTTACGGAAAAGGCTTGGTCCTAACAACAGATACTGGATATCCTAGAGCGTAAACAATAACCCAAAGGGAATGCGGGCGTTCTAGGCCAATATAAGATGTTGCATCAATACCGACTTGAACGGCCCATAATTCCACAGGTTTCTCGAAGCAAGCAGAAAAAATATACTAATATTGGACAGAGGCACCTAAATCATTGAAGAGGCTGAGATTATTCATATTGAGAAAGTATAGACTTGTTGCCAAAGGTTATCGGCCATAAGTATGATTTGTGTGCAAACCTGAGGGAGAGGTCCGTCAAACAACGCGCACCTGATGACCAACTAGATACAAAGTACAATTCCTTACGGCACAGTAGGTGTTTCTGATAAACCAAAATAACACCAGCGAGTTAGAACATTGACAAGAGACTAATCTTACAGCGTTCAATTCCTTAAATTGGCAGATTTTTACGTTTCTTAAGAGTGGTCACCGTGAGTGAACGTTGTATTATCCAGCGAAAATGCAAACGAATGAAATAGTGGGTTGTATATACTTTGTTTTACAGTCACAAATCATTTTATTCTGTCCAAAGCAGATCTAACAACGTCCGTTAGTTAACCAGACTCCCGATGCAAGGAATATTGGGAAAGCTTTGTTCTCAGAGATAATCCATATATGTACATGAAACAATCCATCCGAACGGAAGACTTCCTAGATGTGTCCAAGACTGTCAAGATTATACGGCCAGCGTAGGACAAAGGTGAAAAATTGCGTCCACTACACCCATTGTAGCCTCTGTGGTTCGGGCTTTGACCGGAAACAAGTCAGGTGAATCACAAAGGGAGGTCAAAGTCGGGTCCAGAGGCAGGCGACCTGGATAAAGAGAGCCCAAGCAACAATGATCAGAATGCGAAAAATAAACGTACAAATGCGCGAGACACTAGGAGTTACTACCGCCAATGAATAAGCCATGAGACTACGGCGTCCGGGGCTACCAGTACAATTCAACTGTGAATATGTCAACGATCATCATTAGACATTCCGTTGTCCGCCGGGTTTGAAACTTTGACTACAAACGTCTCATCACTAATCAAGGTGACTTTAGCGGTGCGTAAGGGTTTAAACACTCAGGAGCTACATGTTTAAATCCCTATGCACACAGGAAACCACCTGTTTGGCGATGAGACGTTCGTCAAACTTTGCGCACCGTCGAATTACCTAGGAAGCCATCCTAAGCTATCAACTTCTCGACTATTCTCAACAATCAGAAACGAGAAGTATTACTTGAGACCAAGAATATTCATACTCGAATTACGGAGCACAACATTCAATTAAACTGAATTTCAAACCAAGCGCAGTATGGACTGTGGAGTTTAGGAAGCACAACACTGTCAAAATGTGCACTTGCGATAGGTGACTAAGCTAAAACTGTATACTTTGTAAACAGAACGGCCGTGTTTTCCTTGCTCTTCGAATAATTAAGTTTGAACATGCGTGGCGCAAATTCTATGCTTCCACTTGATCAAAATGTATTCAATCAATATCTGATTAGCGGATGACCGTCCGACTTGACTTGGGCGAGTCCTCAGGCTGCAGATGGTGGAATGGACATCCACGCGAGGGTTAACTGCAGAATAAACTAGGTTCTTACGGCGAATAGGTAGTTGTGGACATTGAACAGTAGTACTACCAGAACGGTTGGTAGGCGGGCCTCCTATAAAGTGACACATAAGCTCTCTGACGAAACTGCAACATGACGCGTGACACCTCGCCACAAAAGGATGCCATCTGTTCCAGTGGAAGCCAGTGAGCTTCCTGACAAATTATCCACCACCTAGCGTGCGGACATCTTCGATCTCCGCCAATCACGGGAAAATGTCGGGGAAGGCATACGAGTTATCACTGTGAACACCGGTTTCAGTGGGTACGGAAGTTGTGCCAAGTACCATGAATGGTTGGGCTCCAATCGAAGAGCAATGAACTAATTTGAATGCCAGACACAGACAAAAAGGGAGGGGCATAGAGTAACAACTCTGGACTTTTCACCCGCCTTCTTCAAACAATAAAGTTGCCCCCATCGCAGCCCGGTGGATGAAATTCATCCAGAAGCGTACGAACCCCAATGGAGAGCAAAAGACGTGTTTCACTACCTTCTGTCCCGTGGGCTACATTTTTTGAACCTAATAATCTGTGTGAGATTCGCAAGCCAACTCCATTCTTTGGACTAGGTAACTAGGATGTATCCCTACAACTGAGTTCATTGGCTTACTAACAATTGTGAAACTTGTCTCATGCTTTTACTGTAACTCTCCCATCGAGTTGCCAGCTGTCAGTTTCCATCTCATGTATCGTATCAACGTTTGGCGAATGTTTCTTCACTTAGTGATCTACTAACTTTGTTTACAGGCGCGCGCTACAGACTTGCCTCATTTGCCGCTTACAACAGAAGTCATAACTCAAGTTGACCATCACTCACATTTGATCGCAGCGTTCGC